>JASANE010014909.1:0-15039 GCA_030248225.1 Trileptium ribeirensis
AAACCCAACGGTCCTGCTCCTCGCGCGCTCCTGGGTACCATAGGTTGACCCACAGGGAGAATTTATGTCCCCGTGAGTTTTCCTGTGTCGCTGTTTCAATACATAAAAGACACACGAGGGGAATTAATCCTCGTGTGCCTATACTTTAGAAATTTGACACACAGGGGGCATAATGTCCCTGTGTGCCGTTTACATGTTTATAAAATAGACACACAGGGGGTGCAATGTCAGTGTGTGCCTTTACTTCCTTAAGTAGACCGGTAAAGGGTATAAAGTCCTTACAAGCCCACATCCTTTTATCTGTAATAAAAAATGTTTTGTCTGTATTTATAATGAAGTTTACAATGATATTCTGTTGCTAGAGAGCCTTCTTTTATTTCGTAGCGCAACTTCTGCCATTGTACGTGATTTCAAAAGTAAGAACAAGAAAACACAAACAACGTTGTTGTTCTCGTTGCTATTCATCTGCTATAAAAATATATGAAAATGTAGAAGTGTATGATAGAATATATGTATTTAATGGTTTAGAAATGATGTGGCTGTGGGCTGTGTTCTATTTAGTGGTGTTGTGATAAAAAAGAATAAGCTCTATTGACAAAAAAACTATGGTATAGAACAACAGAAAGGGAAATAAATAGCTTCGTACAAAATATGTATCTATGCGTATATGTGTATGTGAACATAAATGTTGCTCTATATGTGTATGCATATATGGAATACGTATACAATAAAAAAATATAATTCACAAATAACGTCCTTCGTCTGAACCTGTGGGCAGTACTTAATGTAGTTATGCACATTTTAAGATGGAAGCGACGGGCGTAGCGAAAAATAGTAGGAATGTTTTGCAATTTCGTTTCCACTATTAATCGCTAAAATTTATCAGCGTAGTTATGTTGAAATCACGATTGACAAAACAAAAAAGTTGAAATTATATCCGTTTACCATAAAAGAAACACTGGTTCAAGTCACTAACTGAGAGTCAAACGGTTTTTTCCCAAAAAAATATCAATGCATCTTGAAGCATAGAAAATCCACAGGTGATTCGAATATTTTATAGAACTAATCCATCTCTTGAATCAGGAAAACTATTGCTAAGATAACAAAAAAATTAACAATAATGATAATAATTTTTACAGCAAAAGCATTTTAAAGCATTTTTATAATTCAAAAATTCTTGCTGCTTGCAAAATTTTACATTTGGTATTTGCTTATTTTTGTCGCCAATTATTCTACATACGTGATAATATGTGTATGACTGGATATGTTTATTTCCTGTGGCGGGCGTATATGTCAGTATTCAAGATCTGTTATGTTTCTGTGTAACAAAATTGCACCATAGTAAGAAATAACCGGCGATTTTATACAAAAAGATGCAAATTATATTGAATTTTGAGGATATTACAGTTTGGAACAAATATCTCAATCGTACAACTTCAGACAAACCTGTTGCTGTTGTCGTTTCATCACATGCTGATTGCGAACTTCAAAATTGGTTGTACGGAGTGCCATATAACAACACGGTGACTGTGGTATTAAACGGAAAATATGTATCGTGGTATATGTCGCGGTTTATATGCTGTGTGCCAGAATTAAACTCAATAAAAGGTGGATTGGATCATATGACGTGGTACATCGATGGTGATGGAGGCTTGGACAGTGGTGCATTTTGGTCAGTATTGCTGACGTTCGCAACGGCGATATTCGAATGCAAACGGTGTACTATAGTATATGTGACCCAAATCACGTTTGTTTTAAAAATGAACACGTAGCGATAACCCCATGGCTTTGTGAGGTGCTCTATGGTTGTATGGGTGTGGTGTTCGTACGAAACTAATCACCACGGTACATGTGAATGGAACCGGTATTTGCTGCATACAGAAAGAACGGACATTATTGGAACTATTATTATATAGCATATCGTATAGGTTATGGTTTAACAGTTGAAAAATTTAGTAGCAGAAGCTATATTGACAATTATAAACAACTATGGATATTTAGCGAAAATGGACAGTTGCTGATCAGATTAACTGCTGCTGACAGTTGCATAACTAATATATGTGTGTGTACGTTGTATATAGTAAGCATGCATATGACTAGGAAAATTTGGGGACAAATTTTAACGCGTAGGAGGGGGTAATGTAACGAGGTATTGCCTTGGGAACAAATTCCCTTATGTGAGCCCGGGGGAAGTATTAGGTCGTAAACCCCAAACACGACGGGCCGACGCCATTAACTCCACTTCACATGGCCTAATTTCCTTCTCTTATGTATTGTTTGTTTGTTTACCATCTGTGCAATACATTTATTGTGTGTTTACGGTCTGCATTGTTGTTATGAAATATTGTATACAAAAGTATATGTATTGTGTATGTTTATTTCTTACGAAGTGTATGTTTGTGACACATAATATGTTTATGAATGTTGTATGTCAGAAAGTAGTGTATGTATGCAGTATCATTTGTCGTGTGTTTACGTTTCTATGAGCACTTGATGTATTTCGTATTGTGTTGGAACTTTTGTACAGGGTCCAGGAGAATTTTGAGACTTAGCTAAGTTTCAGGGAGTTTTATAGGAGAAAAGAATTTACAAGAGTTTTATGTGAGCCTAAGGCATAGAATTTAAATATATCGGATTTGAGTGTAAGGGTTGGGTGCCTTAAGCATTAGGCCTACATTAGCGGATATGTGTATGTGTATCTGCGGAGAAATTCACAAAAACTCATTTTCTAACGACAAAAATTCACTTAGGTTTAAGAGAGAATCTTACGGGAGTGGAACCAGAGTAAAACTTGGAAAATTTATTATGTAATTTCGATCACTTAGAGAAATCAACTAAGAAAAAATTGGGAGTAGACTTATAGCTCGGGTATTTAAGTGGTTGCGCAGTTAGATCAAAGCCTCAGTCGGCCTCAGAAGCTGCGCGATCAAGGTGAGTACGGTTCAGCCGTTTATTTGTTTAATGTGTGTAGAATTTATGACTTATTGAGTGTGTGAAATAAAATATCTGCATTATAAGTGTTACACATTAAGGCCTTAGGATTAAGCTCATAAGTTAAAATATTCCTTGGTGCTACCATTGTTGTAGTTCGTGTGTAATCTACGGTGGGACTAAACACCCCTAGGACCACGTAGGTTACATAAGGAAGTGATAAGGGAAGTGATCATGAATGGATGAAGGGAGGCATGTTTTATTTATTCAGAAATGAAATTTGGGAATAGGACATTTTTGGATGTTTGGAAGTTAGTAAGGGTGAGTGTGGAGAAGTAAAAAGAGGTGGGGTAAGTGGAATGAGGATGTTTCAGAGGATTGAGTAAATGGAAAAGAAATATGGGTAAGAGTAGATTAATTATATTTGGGGAAAGAGAATTGGAGAATTTCAAGAATATTGACAGGGAAGGAAAAAGTAAGAAAAGGGTTGGGAGGTAAAAGAAATGAAGAAGGATTAGAGCAATTTGGAAAAACGGGAAAAGAAAAATAACGTTTTGGCAAGAGATGAGTTAGGGTACTTTAATAGAAATAATTTTAAAGGAAAACAAATAGTTTTAGGAATTTGTGGAAAATGGGCAGGGGATAGGTTGGTGTATAAAAGGAGGTGGCTAAAATGAAGAATTTCGGATACGGTGAGAACGAGACGTTTGGGAAGACTTTGGGAAAAGGATGCAAGCCAAATGGTGTGTCTTAAGAAAATGGAAAAAGGCGAAAATATGTGAAGTTAGCAAATATAAGAAAGAGCTAGTAAGGAAAAGTACAGGTAAGAGAAATATGGTAGAGAACAGAGAGTTAGACTATGAGAGTAGGAAATGGGGATTTTGGATGAATATAGTTGGTTTCTTAGAATTTTATGGTGTGGATTTGAGGAAATAGTTTTGTAGGGGAAAGGGGAAAAATAGAAAATTTTGAAAGAATATAATGGAGAGAGAAAAATGATAAAGATGGTAGAAAAATTAGGTAAAATAGGGTGTCATGGAATTGAAGAGAGGTATTTAGGAAGGAATTTTGGTAGAGGGAAGGAAAATATGGGATAAATTGATGGAACGAAAATGGTAAATTTTGGAAAAATGTAAATGAAAAGGGTGATCTAGGAAAGCGCAAAAATGGAATGGCATAGGGAAGGGGGGTGGGAATAAAAGGAAAAGAATAATTTTTACACGACAGAAAAATTGATTTGGTAGGGCAAGCTTTGCACGAACTTAATGGTAAAAGAAAAATGAAGGAAATAGCTAAAAAGAAAAAGTGAACGCAAATTTAATTACTTAGCTAGAGAAAACAAAAATTAAGTATAAAGGTTGCTGCAGGTAGGGGTTGCCCAGGATACAAAAGGATTCCTGCGCAACAAACAACGCCAAAATAACCCAAAACATCATCCCAAAACAATAAATCCAACTTTTTCATGAATTTTATTGTTATATAACCCCCATCCCACCAACATTCCAAACCGGAAATTTCTTAAAATTTATATTAGCTAATTTACAAATTTTCGCTTAATGCTTATTATTAGCTAACTAACATATATATATATTTATATTAGTACATATATTTTATTAGTACATATATATGTACTAATATAAATATATCTATGTTAGCTAATCAGTATATTAAGTTTTGTTGTAGTGGAATGTCTTCACCGATTTTGGCCAAAGAATGCTCTCTTGATGTTATATTTTCTATTATGTTTTTTGTTTATTCTTATTGAATTCTTAATAAAAATCCTAACAGTAACACCAGGCAAAGAAATGTGTCCTTAGTATAAGGCTGTAGGGTTATTCTCATCGAGGTTGGATATTTCTGATTTTATTTATTACATTAGAGTTCCCAAAAAAGATTTGCTTCAATGTAAAGTGAAGGGCTGTTACGTAAGAACTAGATTATATCACACACATCTACTGTCGGAGCTGGATTTCTTTTGCGGCGATGTAGTTCCGTGCTTACGCGACGCTCCGACCCCCAGCAACTACTGTAATACACAATGGTTACAATTCGAGTAGAGTTCTGACCACCAAATAATACTATGTTCTAGTAGCTAAGGTGCACGAGTCCGGGGTCTAGCGAACTAGAATAATGGTGATACACACTTAGCTTTTTCAACTAAAACGTTATACCTACGGATGTAGCAGCTCAACGAGTTAATAGTGCTGCTTTATTTCGCTCTTTCCAAGATACCAACAACTAGGAATAACTATTTATTCGCTATTTCAACGCAATGCCGCTTCGTAACGGTATACTCTAACGATGCAATCCTCGAGCAGCGTGCAACAGTGCAAGGCTGGCA
Source organism: Trileptium ribeirensis (assembly GCA_030248225.1). Classification (NCBI taxonomy): domain Eukaryota; kingdom Metazoa; phylum Nematoda; class Enoplea; order Enoplida; family Thoracostomopsidae; genus Trileptium; species Trileptium ribeirensis. The sequence goes on from JASANE010014909.1 coordinate 5,273, forward strand.
GACACAGTTACGTTACGTTACGGCACTCCGCGATTCTTCACCAATGAAACAAATTTATAATTCAGAAGTATTAAACAGCACAGTAACTATCCGTAGCATCCGTATTTGTAGCAGTCTCCCTTTACTCCTGACTTAATTACACGCCACCACAATATTATCATGGATGATTGATATCATGCGATGCATCTAGCGTGTAATAGTTCTTGCCCTATGACATAAATACCTGATATATCTGTAGTGGCAACAACACACGTTTCCAATGGTGGCTTACAACTTGTTAACCACACGATCACTCCGTTTTAATACTTAGAGAGATTGCATTGTCTCACCGTAAACTAACACTAGACAGTCACCTATACACAGGAGTTATATCCGTATTACGTGCAGCCGGAGTGCAATTGTACATGCTCTATGCAGCGTTCACGTTATAAAGGACTCTCGTGTGAAAGTTTTGTCCACCCTCAGTGTCTCTGCCAACATAAAATATATGGAGTAATTGACATGGTGTTTGTGATTGTATTTCCAGATAGTATACATAGGTCGTGTAGTGTCGACAATAGTATAATGTAGATAACACCATAAAATTGATATGGTGTTAGCTACACCATGCTGTTATTGACACGCCTTATATAATGTGTTTGTGGATGGTGTCCTTGACACCGTCAGTAATACACAATAGGTAAATTTAGCCACTATAATTAAGTTGATGGTGTCTGGTACACCGTCTGGTTCATTCTATACTGTAGCTATATACCGTATACCGCTGAATGGTATGGTCTAGACCATTGGGGGACAAAACTTTCACTTTCACTTTATAACGTAAACGCCGCACTAGTTCGATAATAGCTTTAACCAAAGTTTATACATTACGTAATTCGAGCTTGAGTAAGATTCGCCAACGCCATAATTCAGTTATTTACTGATCGAAAAGCCACAAGTAGTGGGTGAAAATGATTTAAAATAAAACTGCTAAATCCGCCAAACGACGCTTTGTGGCCCTGTGATTATGTTTGAATTTAATCATTATTAATTGGTTTGAGGACGACATAGCTACTCGTTTTATGGTCGCTCGAGTTTAGAGTTACATCAGCTTTCGGGTTACGCAGAGCGACATTTTTACTTGCGAATCTTGTTTTTGGTGATATTTATTCGAGTTTTACTATTCTTATGGTGCTAAAAGCAGCAAAAGAGTTATAGAGCAAAGAATTGCGTGGTGGTGTATAGATTTATTCGAGCTCATTATTGTTGGTTTGGAATTTACTGTTTGGACTAAGGAAGGGGCTAAGCGGTATGGCTTCACAAATAAGTATGATAAACTACGGTACCAAATACTTCTAAATAATATTGTTCCTTATAAAACTTAGTGCTATATAATACTTATTAGGAGCGACAACGTATTAATTTACTATTAGTTAGTAATAATTTAAAAGATCGGCCTCAAGTGTCGAGTACTGAGAGAAAAGTAAGCCCGGGAGAGTAATATTAGATGGGTTCAGTGGTTAGTAGTGCGACTTGTGGAAGTTGTCAACTAATAGTGGCAGTTCAGCAGGAAGTACTGTTATTGCGAAGACCCGGGGTGAATAAGGGGGTGTGGATTCGAATAACCACCTCGAGAAGTGCCCACCTCGAAACCATCCTGAGACCAGGCAGTCAAAGATTGAGTAAAAATCCAACTGAATAGTAGTCGACCGCTACTATAGAGTTTTGCTTAAGCGGTTCGTCGCAGACAACTTCAGTAACATAACCGGCACGTAATAGCGTAATTCTAAGGCTCAGGTTAAGGTACTTAGATAATCGTACAGTTGTCAGCCAGTCGGGGACGATTGTACCAACTCACAAGAGCTTTATCAAAATAATAGATAACGTAAACCTAACTCGTTGTCACTCAAACCTTAATTCAATTGTATTAAATAAGGAACAGTACTAGCTGAAATCTAAGAACCTAGGTTCAGGTACTCAACTACTCGTACAGCTGTCAGGCAGTCGGGGGTGATTGTACGAACTCACAAGAGCCTTATCAAAATAATAGTTAACTTAAACCTAACTCGTTGTCACTCAAACCTTAACGCAATTGTATTAAATAAGGAACAGTACTAGCAGAAATGTAAGGACCTAGGTTCAGGTACTCAACTACTCGTACAGCTGTCAGGCAGTCGGGGTCGGTTGTATCAATCTCACAAAACGAGTAATAGGATTAATAGTACGTGACCTAACCTTAACACTAATAGAAGTAGACACGAGTTAATGAAGTGCGCTAGTGGCCGATTTAGTGAATTTATTCGAATTTAATGAATATTACTGGTGCACAAAAGGCGTAATCTCGTAGCAGCTGTATTAAAGAATTGTGCCACAAGGAGAGCTTACGGGTCTAACGCTCAATAATCGTCCCTTAACATTTTATCTTGTATAATAAACGTTTTCTGCTACGCGTTTGATTACAATCTATCTAAACCGAGAGTGCTTCGGACGTAGCCATGCAGCAACGCAAAATATAAGGCTCAGATAATGACCACGAAAAGAAAGAACGCGTGCCACCCGAGCATCCTCACCGGCATTCTAGTGGCCACACCTCGAACCGCACAATCGTTGGTGACGAATCCCGCCTCCCTTGAATATCCAATAGCCGTCACAATAAAAAGTACCCACCAAACCATATCCACTGGAAACCATAAAATATAACAAACACCGAATTAGGTAAAAGCTAATTTTGCTATTTAGCGCTGTCACAGCATTCACATTCTTGTTCTTAAATTGCATGAGCAACGCAGATTGTGGAATAGGGTTTTATTGTTCAAAAAGCTAAAAACATGGTTTCGGCAATGCAGCGGAAAACAACATTCACTCGATAAAAGCACACGTTCACACTATTTCTTTGTCTCGTTTATTTACGTACAAGGAATTTGTCTCATGGTCAAGAAAGTGAATTCTGAGGGTATATAAAAGTTAGGAAGACTTACATTTTGTTAGAGTCGAAGATCCAAAACAAAGCTCAAATAGTAGAGCACCACATATATCTATATATAGCTTTGTTCTCTGAACAAAATGAGCCCAATCTTAGCCGAATCGCTCCAGCGGTTGAGGAGATATGTTGAACAAAATGAGCTCAATCTTAGCAGAATCACTCTAGTGGTTGGGGATACATGTCCAATTTGGTGTTTTCAGGGTCCCAAGGGCCAATGTACCTATCAACAATGTTAACCCAACCCTGCTCGGCAAGTGAGGTCAATAGCAATGCAGCGTACGTAGCTATGTAGACCTTTGCATTCTGAACAAAATGAGCCCAATATTAGCCGAATCGCTCTACTGGTTGGAGATATGGTCAATTTGGCGCTTTCGGGCTCCGAAGGGTCCATTTTAAAACCCATTTTGACACGAGCCTGCATCGTAGGTGACCTCGACAACAACAACATCTAGAAGCTCTATAGAGCTAAGCTTTCTGAATAAAATAAATGCGGCCAGATCACACCGGTGATTGTCGAGATATGACCCATAACGTGGTGTTTTTGTGGGATCCCTTGTGACCATACCTGGGCCCTTTTTAACCCCCTTATGAGGGGGAAGGAGTTGGAAACGGACAGAGCACAAATAGAGATTTCTAGCTTTCAAATGAGTTATCGCACGACCTGATCTGCCTGTCAAAAGTTGAGTTATGCATGTCACACGAAAAACCCACAAACAGATGCTGCCAAATTTCACACTCCTGGCAAGTAAGAATTATTCGCTTCTCTCGTTTAGCTCACTCAATTCAAATATTTTGAACCTGACACTGTGGAAATGCGTAGGTACAATAATAATTATAATATCAATATCATATTCAATGATTCGGTATGCGGCGTAATATTGAAAACCGAATATTCTGTATTCGGTGAATTTTACTATTCGGCACACCCCTAGTTGAAATCATAATTTTTCTTGTAAAATCGAGATCCAATCCATCTTTATGTATTGAAACCGACTGGTAGTCAATATTTGTCAACGTTTTGAACATGCTTTATGTATACAACTTATCGTATTACAATATGTTATTATTTTAGAGTATATAACAACTTGAAAATCACAAACCGAAATATCAAGATGTCATTTGTTTGTGCAAGTAGGTTGTTTCTAACATTAGGGAAAATGTGACGCATTGCAAGACATACATTTATAATATAAGCAGGCATTTTAAAGTCCCAAGTTATGTTGATGCGCAGGTACTTATCTCCGGTATTGTGGTAGTGGCTGTCACAGTTTCCGAAACACCAGCCTTGAAAAGATAATAGTGTCGACACAGAAACTAAGCCTACTTTCCGATCACGCACACCACTACCAAATTGGCAAGTTCCAATCAATGAGGCCACAGTGTCTTGCACAAGAACATGATACGACATCGTGATGGGTCTGAACGCATGACCTCGTGATTGTGAGACATGGCTGATGACCATTACGCCACACGACAGATGTAAAAGATGCCTCGGACGTAGTTTTCGGTTTGATTGATAAGTATATTAAACTTTGTATATGGTGACTGCTTTAGGTCTTGTTCAACTGAGCAGAGTTTAATATTAATCAATGTTAGGCGAGTCGATGCGGGTTAAACCATTGTATTCAGTTCTTGCCGCTTCAGGAAGAAAATTTACACGAGAAATGCGCAGAAGAGCGCTGCACAGTAATTATATATTATTGCATTATCTACTGCTATTGTAGTTTATATTATATATACTGGTTTTCGTTCCGATGTCACATGTAATGCTGACTGCATTGTTTACACTGACTACAAGATTTTATGGCGATTTGTTTCCAAAAATATAGCCATTCGTATTTGTAGCTCTCTGATTTTGTGGCACTGTCACGCGTAATTTCTCTTTGCTTTAGAGATTGTTTCATGGCTAAAAATTGGATAGTTTCTTTCAAGATGTCATACGTAATAAAAATTTGCACAATAGTATGACACACGCGTCATACTCATGCATTTTACGTTATGCAATGATGTAATTGTTTTTCGATTTACACTACCAGGATTCAAAGGTGATACCACGCAAGGTTCATTGGATGGTAACAGCTATGGGGTTGCTATTAATAAAACTTGAGCAGAAGGAGCAATAACTTGAGTTTGTACTGCTGTTCTAATCTGACTAGTTTTTAGTGACCTGATAGCTGTTACCACCTCTAAAGAACCTTGGGGCGTACCCCTCCTTGGAATGCTTTAGAGAGAGGTTAAGTCGGAAAAGGATCACATCATCGTAAAACATGAAGTGTATGAGTATGATCCAGTGTTATACTTTTCTACAGAAATGTTTAACTCTTGCTTCTTTTAATTAAATTTTAAGACGTTGTATTCAAAATAATTTCAGTCACAAACGAAGTACCGGAAGTAGCTGTAGTATCACCGTTCAGCGGCTGCGTTTTCGAGAAGCGAGTGATCGAAAAATACATTGAAACCAACGGCAAAGATCCGATTACAAATGATGATCTGACCATGGAACAGCTTGTCGAGTTGCGAGGTTAGCTATTGGATTTATACGTAGTGAATCCGTAGATGGAATCGAAGGCATCGCGGCTTGGTTCATCATTCGAAGCATTACTTGAAAAAGTTTCAGCTCAAATTTTGGTCTCAAATTTTGAAATGTCACAATATTTTCCGTCAAAACTTAACGTGAAATTTTGAGCTCAAAATTTGAACAGTAGGTTTGACCGTGTGAACACGCCTTTAGATATATTGTGCACAACGTCTCGTCTTGGGTTCGAGGATTTTCCCGTTTCCGGCTTGGATCGGATTGATTTTGTACAGCAGCATTATGAGTTATACTTCACAGTTTGAACATTGTTCATTACATTTGTCGCACATTCTGTGGTAGCATTTAGTGATGATAGCACCGGCGAACTAGAGGTTGGCATCTGCAGAAATTCTGGGAAGCTCTTAGCAGGGATGAAAATTTATCAAATGTCATGAATCGGAACTAAATGAGACGCCCCATGGTTCGGAATAAACTCAAAAATAATGTATTTGCTAATTGACATCAAAATTGGGCTTTGGAATATGATATTTTTTTAATTTATTTTTAACAAAAACACAAAAATTATTAAATAATGGCCTCCGGAACACTATAAGATACTACTTCTACGTATGATTAGAGCTACTTTTGTTTAAATTATTTGGTAATTTACTTGAATTTTTAATTCTGGAACGGGATTTTAATAAAAAGTGTCAACTTTTCGAAGAATGCCAATCCTCTAATTCAGAGAAATCAGTACATGCGTCAAATTAGGTCTTACATCCTACGTGTATATCTGTTGAACAAAACTATTCATAAATCTTTGCGGTTTATATGTGAATGGTTAGCGTATGCAAAGCAAAATATTGGCTCTTCCTTTGTTACTTTTTACGGGAACCCATAAATAGCCATGAAAAGCTAAAGTGGTATTTGTATCTTAACGGCCGCTGCGTACCGTCAAGTTTAAAGTTTATTGAAACGGTGCGAGCAGAGTTTTCACTCAGAACGCTATGGGGAATATCGATAAAATTTTTTATCTGTTTCTTTCACGCATAACTTATCTCCGGGCGGATGGATTCGCTAAAATTATATTCGACACGAAAAGTGATGAGGATGTGCCCTTTAGTTGAACGCACGCAAACGGCTCCGATACCGTCTTCACCGTCAAACTGGCAAAACACAGGTATCAAGAGTTCTTTGTCAAATTTGACCAAACACGTAATAATTTTCGCCAGACCAAATATCGCGACACAGGCTTCGCATCGAAAGAACGAGACCATCATATACAATCAGCTCATCGAGATCTACATTTTTTGTGGGACCACGCCCTGGAGCGTTGTGGGACCGAATGTGGTTTGATAGAAATAGCAATTTTTCAAATTTCGGCATGTTGCGTGTTTTCACTTTACACCGAGTGTCTATTATGTTATCAAACACACTGAATAGGATGGCTTTGCTATTTAGAGTCCAGATTTGCTATATTATACTTTTCATGGGGTTTCAATGGTTTTACGATGGAGGAACCAGGTTTGAGAAATGTTGCGGGTTTTATTTGGTTATTTGTTGCTTGCAGGGCATCAAGAATGGACTATTACATAGGTTTTTCGGTACTATTAATACGTTGATTTGGTTATCTAGAGTCCAGATCTAGTATTTCAAACCTTTTCAGATGTTTTCAATGGGCTTAGGGTTAATGAACGCGATTGCCAGAATATAGTCTGTGTTCAGTAGTTTGTATACGTATTGACTACAGGACATCAAGAATGGTGTATATATGCCTTAAGCATGTTGAATATGTTGACTCGGTTATCTAGAGACTAGCACGAATACGTGGTGCATTTTCAGCTGTTTCCGATGGGTTTAGGGCCAACGATGTTTTGGGTTTTCAATGGGTTCAGCGGTACAGAGGTTTTAGTGCAGTATATACAACCAACACAAACCCTGTTACAAGGTGATTTCACAAAATTCCCACTTGATGAAACCACGCTCGCTCCGTTTCACCCTCGCTGGCGAGTTATTAGTACACCAGTGCTGGCATTATGATAGGATGTGACAGATTAAATTAATGTGGTGCGTTTCGCTTATACTGACCATCAACAGGTGTAGTATTTACGCTTAATCTCATTAACTGAAAAACCTTTAATCCGTTTATATAAATGATAAATTTTTATTTCGAAGACGCATCATCGCACGAGATCATTATAGCATTCGAATCCACCTCTAACCGCCGTACAACACGAGTCATGGCAACTGTATTTCACTATCATCAAGAGCATAGCCATGTATGTTTACCGTGCAGTCACGCGCTCCACCCGTGTGGAATGATAGAGAAGCGAAGCGCATGTTTATGTGTATGAGGCGGGGTTACATTGTGCCCGTCTAGCAAATCCTGTGCCCCCTTCCCGTTCGGAAAATGCCGGCTGCGCCCCAACATTCATTTAAGACAATTTAACATTTGTGCACCCTGTCAATACTAAATGTATATATTGAACTAAATTTTAGTGAGCAACGTAGTTAAGCCTCGACCACCGACAGCGACGAGCATTCCAGCACTCCTCAAAATGCTTCAAGACGAATGGGACGCGAATATGCTTCACAGCTTTACTCTGCGTCAACAGTTGCACACGGCACGTCAAGGTGCGTTGGTATAATAGTGTTATGAAGGCGCCTTTAATGTTTGTTTTGACCGGGGTAGCCTATGCCTGCCCTTTTTCACACTGAATTATACATCTAAACTTTTTATTCGATAATTCATCACACGCGATCGGACGGGGCATGGCAGTGTGAGTTAAGTAATGATGCCTGAATCCGAATTTGATCCAAAGCTAAAATGAGACGCAAGAGACTTGCTTATGCACCAGCGAAATTGAAAACAATTATGAAGATGCGATGGTGCCGTGCAAGTATAAAGCATTAGAACGGCATACAGAAAGACAGCTTGAGTAACAGTTGGATGAAATGTGAGGAACGCTTTCATAGAAACAGTTTGTGCGTTTTTATAGCGTTAACAAAACTTTTTGCGCAAAGTTAAGTCGACTCGGATGGCTTGGCTCTAACTCGGTGTACTAGCCATACACATCTTCGCAGCTGTTTCTATTTTGTCTAATATTCTTCGTAGCGAACAATACATGAAGAAATGCTCAGTACTCACCAATTCAAATTAACATAACTATTCGAGTACCGTACTCAATAATTTAGCTACCCGCACAATGAGGTATGTTTGTTTGTATTGAGTTTACCTCAATTGTATCTTTTCATAACTTTTCGGGCCGCACTTTGAGCTTTTTTGAAAATCGGCGGCCCGCCCCGAAACTTTTAACCGGTTCAGGCCTAATTTCTCAGCTCTACTATTAGATAAAAAAATGTGTTAATCCCTAATGTCCGAAATGCACAGAACAGGCGTATCATCACAGTCCGATGTTCTTTTTGTACAGCGAATTAAAAACAGCATGTAGTTGCGTGGAATGGGTTGCTCCTGCTACAACGGGTAGTTACTAGCTATGCAAAAGGTCTTATTATTGAACCCGCATTTGCTAAGAGGAAGAGCTTTGTTTACATTGGGCTTATCGCGAAATGTGCTACGTGAAACAAATTATATGACAAATAATTGTATTTACTGGCTGGTTTGTCCAAGTAGGTGGGGAATGGGGCCTTAGGGTCTATCGAGCTCCCATGTTCCTCTAGTTCATGCGCCACAGGTAAAATTTTGGCCTCCCTCCGGTCATGTTCCCAGATATTTTCCCGCTAGACTAAAATATTGGCGAATTTGTAGCTGATGGGAATACAAAATATTAGAATAATTATATATATTTTAGTTAAAATAAAATATATTTCTCCGTAGGGCTTTAAATCTGCTGAACTTTAACGTTTCTAGAGATACACATTTGCAATCAGTCGTTGAACTACATATTTGATGTTTTCTAACAGTTACAGTACATTACGGTAACCCAGTTCATCTGGGCGTCCCTCAGCTGAACTGGCGGAATTTATCCCCAGGCATTTTCAGTTCCCCAGGTCATGGTTCCGGGTATACTTTATGTAGTTTGGAAAAGCTAGTACTGGTACTGACTTCAAATACATCGCCATGACAAGTCTCTGGTTATTATTGTCATGACTAGTGATGCAACTTCGCTTTAGAAAGACCGGGCCGGGTCTGCGCCGATCTTGTTCAGATTCATTGTGTGGCGTTAACGTGCTTACGTAATAAGCCAAGATTATAGAGACGACCCTATTTATCTAACTGTGACCCCCATTAGTGTCTGATCATTAATAATACATGTTGATCGAAAACTA
>JASANE010014910.1:0-30760 GCA_030248225.1 Trileptium ribeirensis
CCCTAGGTAATAGCAAGCGTTAATTGTTCCTCACCTACTGCGTAAGTTTTGAGTAACCTAAGCAGTTACTGCAGCAACCTTTATGGTTTTGCAGTAATTAAACAAACTGGAAGCACGTGAGGGCTAGGATGTAAACGGCAATCTAAAACATCTTTCCTACTTTGCAGTGGTTTTGTAACCGTTTTATACGACTCTAACCGCGAAATTCAGGTAGCTAGCTTGCCGTACATGGCCGAGTGGTCTAGCGCGCTGTACTGTCCTGTCAGTACAGAAACCGTGTGTTCGACTTCCGCCGGTGTCGCATTTTAAAATGCCCCCCATTTTAAAATGCTCGGGGGGCGTTTTATTATGAATATTCCAGCTATTTTAAAACGCCTCCCGTTATTTTGTATTGCCCCCCTCTATTTCTTAATGCCTCCCTGGCCATGCAGTTTTAGTATTTCGTTGTATGAAAACAAATTTACATCTTTAGTAATATAACATTTCAAAAAATCCCATTAGGTATGACACATTAAAATGATTCTGATTCACATGAAGCAAATATACATTGTTCGAGAAGCGTACATTGTTGGAGAGAGTGTACCACTTGAGGTTTCTCGAAAACGATCAAGAAAGGGCGATAAGCTTGGGGCTAGATACTCGGGCCCTTACACTATCGAGGAATTTTGTGGTAAAGGTATCTATAAGTTAAAGGCATCGAATGGAACTGTATTGAAACAAAATGTTGCAGCGATGCGCCTCAGGAAATATAAAGTGCCAAACGTGGAAGTTATTGAAGAAACACGACCAAAGATTCTGGTGCCTTTTAAACCGCTTAAAACTTGCCAGCAGAAGTCCCTATGCCGTAAACTTCATCTACGATGGACCGAAGAAGTACCCTATGGAGACACCAAAGAACTGGACGCGGAGGATGAGCCTAAAGTGGTTCAGAATATTACAGCTGACGGCAATTGCTTGTTTCTTGGTTTGTCATTTGTTGTTACTGGCTCAGAATCTCAACATCGACTAGTCCGAGAAATAATTGTGGAGCACATGAAAGATAATCAGGACATTTTCTATGGTAAAATTGGTGACATAGTGAAAGGCAATCAGGAGTCAGTGTCGGCGTACATTGCCAGGTCTAGAATTAGAGAACCAACACAATGGGGGAGTTCTGACGAAATGAAGGTGGCCGCACATCTGCTGGGCGTTTCGATATTGTGCAAGGGCGCTATGGGATGGAATAGTCATTATCCAGACATTGGTACCCCGATAGAAAATGGCTGGCCGAACGTCAAATATGAATCTGCCATATATTTGCTTCATGTGAATCAGAATCATTTTAATGTTATATATACTTGATATGTGAATTTTCTTGAAATATTAATCAGAATCAATTTAATGTGTCATACCTGATGTGATTTTTTTGAAATGTTATATTACTGAAGATGTAAATTTGTTTTCATACAACGAAATACTAAAACTGCAAGGCCAGGGAGGCATTATGAAATAGAGGGGGGCAATACAAAATAACGGGAGGCGTTTTAAAATAGCTGGAATATTCATAATAAAACGCCCCCCGGGCATTTTAAAATGCCCCCCGGGCATTTGAAAATGGGGGGCATTTTAAAATGTGACACCGGCACCTGAATTTTTACATTTGGAGTCCTTTTTAGTGTCAAGCAAAGAAATGATGCTACTAACATACCAATTTACTAGTGAAGCTCGCTTGCGAGCCAGAATTCGAGTAGTGAGAACAATCCCCTGAAGTCTGTTGTAGAAAGCACACACAAACAAAGCCTACACACAGTACGCAGGTGCATCATTATATAAACCGTAAGTGATGAGTCATAGTTAAGCCCGCCTCTTTTGAGTCCACTGATGAACAATTGGTATTTTAAGACTCATTTTCCGCGCTGGAGGCTCGCATCGCTTTGTGTATGGACATATCGTTCACTGGAACACGCAAAAACCACACGTACAAAGTACTGCCACAATTAGCACAAATAATAGCAAAATGTGCACTGTACACATTTAAGCTTAAATTCAAGGTATATAGGTATATTTTTGCTCGCGTTTACTAGTTTTGTGCTTTTCCACAAAATGCTTTCCAAAATTTCAACACTGATGTTCGGTATGAGATGAGAAAATCGATGCAATATATCGAACATCTACTTACACTCGATTTCCTTCAAACACAATGGGTTGTCCATTGCGTTCCCACAAATAACGCATTTGAAGTCCTGAATCAGCCATGGCTTCGCAACTCATATTTACGTTCTCGTGAGCTTCGACTGTGCGTCGGCCGATACGACCACCGTCAAGTTCAAGCGCATGAGCATCTGGATGTATGGTAGAAATTAGTTTGGTTGCGGCTAGAAGAAAAGAATGAAGCCATGATAATCATGAGCTATGATCTTCTATTTGATATTGATGAACGATTAAGTAATATATGCGCAAATACAGCGGTCGAGTCTTTGTGCTTGAAATATGCAACAAGGGAATTGCCTCCAATTTTTGTATTACTTATAATTATGTGCAATTAATACAAATTGTTAGCTATGTTTCATGCCGCATCATTGTCGCTAAGGATGATAGCAGTAGTATGAACTGTGGGTAACACTGGACAAATATGACATCTTAACAAACGAATTTTTTTACTTTGTCTAATTTAATATTTATTTATTTCATGTACAATAGGTCCTATATGGACCTAACGCGCATTGTGAGGCGTTGTGTTTTTTTAGTTTGTCGTATGGCATATGTTTGCGCGCGTTGTTATTCGCTGGCGCTGTGAAGTTCTTAAGGAACTAGTGGTACATAGCTCAGTGGTTTGCGTACACAGCCTTCGCCCGTACTTTCCGAGTTCTATCCCTGGCAACGACTAGGTTTTTTCAAACGTTGCACAATACACAAATTAATTCGAGCATGATACGGGTAAATGCAACTGTTGTCATAATATTGATAATTAAGCGTTTTGGGGGTTGAAAACATGGATTTTGTCTGTTGCGTTACTGTTGAAAGTTGCTTTACTATGACGTATACGTAAAAAATTGCTATTACATCGGTTATTAGCCAAAATTATCAGGTATTTTTGAAAGCGATGTCAGTCGTAGTGCCGATCTTCGCGATTTCGTACAACCAGTTTCAGTAAGGCTCAAATCCAATGTTGTAGATTTGATTGCCAAAATATATAACCGAATTTGCACCAACCTTCAGTTTGCTTAATAGACGGGAGAGGTGAAATTAATGGCCACGTTGGACAGGCGGAAGTTAATTATCAGATGCGGTATAACAAACAACTGGGTTCAAGAAAGGGATATACTTTAATAATTAGGGTAAAATTTTCAATTAGTTCCGTAACTAGCTGAGTAGACTATAGCAACCGTTGGGCTTACCCTACGTGATAGCAAGAGCAACCAATGGTAACATCTACTGCAGTAACCTTTATGACATTTTCAGCGGTTGAATCAACTGGAAAGACGAATGGACAAGGATATAAAGTTGATTCAAATAGTATTTCTAAAAGGGTAGCTGCTTTATAATGGCTCTAACAGCTAAATTCGGATAACTAGCTTGCCATATTGTATTTTTGCCTGTTTGGTTCTGTTTGTTGCTATTAATTATTTTCTAATTTTTCAAATTAGGTTTCAAATAATTAAGTTCCAAATTTTTTTAAGACTAGCATATCTGCAGCGTTTCAAACCACTTTTGGAAGCAACGCAATTCATATGACCTGCAATATGACATATTTATTAAAAAGTGTCGGAGAAGTCTAGCGCCTTCGTCTGTCCGGCCCTACCGATTCAGAAGGTAGGTGTTCAACTCCTGCCGGCACCCGAATTTTTACATTTCAAGTCGTTTTGGTTCCAAGCAAACATGTGATATTCCTAATATTGAACATTATGGAACTAGAATTTCACTAAGAAAAAGCTATTTAAAACTATATCACCACGCGTACCTTTACTACTAATTATGATTTGTAGTTCCTCCCAGAGTGTGAAGGATCGAACAGAAAAATCGATAATTGTACACTGAGATACTAAGGCAAGTAACGAGGTACAATGCGATATGTCGTCAACTTCATTGTCAAGCAATAAACAACAAAATTATGCCCAAGTATCTTACCATCTGTCCATTTTCCAAATGGCACCGATACATGTTCATCTGTCGTACACACTCATGATCGCTAGTTATATTGCAATTCATGGCAAAGTAGAAATCAGACTATTTCGGAAAATCTTCAGTGATAAAGCTGAATCCCCACACTTCGTCCGTTAGGTAAATTATCTACCGTGTATACATATTTCCAATCGCTTTAATAAGATGTGAATTAGATAGTTCCAACGGAACAAGAAATATAAAAACTATAATTGTCAATCCTTGCTTATAACTTGCGCCTATGGCGGTCTTTAGATACCAAAATTACGATTTTTAAATCAATATTATGTATGGTAATGTCAATCGAATGTCGGACAATGCTGGCATCGATGGATAAAGATATCTGTTTAGCAATGTCAACAGATGTTCGTACAATAAAACAACTTCTGGGTGTTACAACATTACAAGATTTAGTACATTTCTGATAGACAACATGCGTTCAGATATGCGAAAGTGCTTTTTAAACCAAGTTAAAATCTAGAAACTTTCTCCGAGTTTCATAACAACGCATAATTTAAGCAAATTTGAAAAAAAAAGAATGACTTGCACATAATGGGCTAAGACAAACCAAATTCTTCGGATATTTAAAGAAAGTGCACTTGAATATTTAGTGCTTACTGTAAACTTTAACGTGTCGCAATGCCAGATGTGTACCATATTTGTTGCTAGCATTACAACGATACGTTGAGCTATCGTCCAGCGTTATATCAGAAATTTCCATTGTGTGATTGGTTGTGAAAAGCTGAAAAATAATGGAAAGAACTAGAAATTCACTAGAAATTAATATTGTAGACAAAACAGTGCACATTTTTGTTCGTAATGCTGTTGGTGGCAAGGTATATAACTATATTTCACAATCATACATGGACCTTGGTCCGAAGTTTCAGGGGATAGCCGGGTGCAAGGGGGTGGAGGCAGGCAGCAGGGGAAGAGCATCGCAGCCTCAGCACACAGTGTAGCCCCTATCCCCCATGAGAATGTAAGCATACAATCCTGAATTTGTTAAAAACAAAGGAGCACTGTTTTATTATTTAACTATATGAGGCATAATTTACTTGTCGCTTCAGGGTAGGTATTAAGTTCGTGTTTACTGTTTCGGGACAAAACTTGTATGAAATTCGACAACACTGCATACGTGTGTAGATGTGCTATCTTGCGAATCAATTTGCAATCATTGCCTTCTGGTTTATTCGAAAATATAGCTGATATAAAAACATTCCTTATCCGGACAGCTTAGAAAACTGGTCATTATAACAATAATATGTTTGTATTTTATACATGTTAGAATTTAACGTGAATGAATCACCCCAAATATATATTAGAAATTAGAAATTACTATTTTCAGTTCTCTAATTTTAAAAAAAATTAGCTGTGAAATCTACAAAAAAACTTTTCAACGCACTTTCATTCTGCCACCAAACATAATTGGTTTATTGTTGTTGTCTAACCATCGCACTTCGGGCGTTGGCGCTGCTTCCACTTCACAATCGAGGAACACAGATCGGCCACGTACTGTTTTAATGTGTTGAATGGTTGGAGTTTTAAATCGAGGAGCGTGCGCTAAAAATAAAATAAAATCGCAGGCATTTTGATCATTTTATTTTAGCTATAAACAAACAATAAGTCACAGTCTCCGGCATTTAAAATGGAGCGAAAATGTTTTGTAAGCAGCATAACATATTGCCAACTGCCGCTGGGCATTTAGTGCACAAACAATCGAGAAACAATGGACAACCTTTGTATTAAATCCACAGCTTTATAAAACGGAAGAATAACACATTATACATAGTTTGGAGCACGAATATAGGCTCGCAGTTGTGCAATTTACTACTTTCGGTTATGTCCAAGCTGATGATGCGACGCCAACGGTCTCAACGTATTTATACCATTAGTTTGGAATTTATACCTTGTACCGTCTAGCATTCGGATGATTTGTTACATATAATAAGCTTCAGGATGTATTCAATTTTCGTTTTGCTCCCTGAACCATTTCTGAACTTCAATAATTGAACATGAATTTTCATGGTAGTTGAAATTTGGCTGTTAGAGTCGCCTCTGTATTTTGTATTTGCTATTGGTCAATGTATTATTTGATCCAGCGATTGTCAAAATATCTACCATTTTTAGGACTAATTTCGGTCAACGTACTCGAACCTTCAGAGCCATTAATCTTTCAAAAATATAATTTCTATCATTCGACATAACTTAACCATATGCCGTTTTAAATGGTATAATTCATAACAGGGGCGTAGCCAAGAATAAATGGTGAGGCCACGAGCTGCCGTGGCCCTTTTGGAACCACGCGTGTCAATCTGTCAAGGATGCCTTAAAAACGAAGTATATACATGTTTATTTGCACGAGGTGCGGTTGCTCTCTGCCCTTCCTAGTAAATCCTGTGCCCGTGCGCGAAAATATAGGCAACGCCACTTGTTCATAAATTTCAAAATTATACATTTGTAAAGTACAGATAGTGCAGTAAAGGACAAAAGCTCCGTATAGAATATGTTTAGCACTTATATTTTTATGTCAACATCACGAGTTCAACGCTTTGTCATATAAATACCATTAATTTTCTAACCCATCAAAACATAAAATCTACGAATCTTCTACGAATGAAAAAGAACAATAACATATTCCATACAAGAAGTCACAGTCATTATCCGATCACTATAAATATTAAAGTTCTCGATCTACGTAAAAGCAGCAACAAAAATATACAATTATTAGCCCTCGTGATCCTGAGCGAACTTTGTTAAACTAAAACCAAATAAAAGAGATGGATAGCCGGACTCTCGAACAAGGAAGGCTCACAGCAGTATGCGTCCTGCTTAATTCAATAGCTTAGTTCATAGCAGGAAAATAATTTCCACCCCTTCGCACTTGACCTAGCGGGTCGATCATTTTATAGATTTTTTATTCCCTTATAATATACTTAATTCGGTGCATTTCTTGCTTGATATAAGAATTTTGAAAAACGGATAAAGTGTCAGACTCTAAGTCACGCTCATATATACGTCTATCTTTCCAAATTGCGCGTACAGCTGTGTAACTGATGCAGTTAAAAGCTCAATCTCTGTAAGACCGTAATATATTCGTAATGCCCAGTAGGTCATACAGCGCACTAACGGGACTCAAGTATAGTTTCCTTTTAATGGGATAATAGTACGATTTTGGAAAGTGTATGCAGCACTGCAGTATACGCGCATCATGTCCTATTTCACTTCCAGACCGTTTCCGATACATAATTAGCAAAATTCAGAAGTTCTCGCAAAGGGATACGTGTGAAGTCTAGTGGCCAAGCCGGTATGTATTATAAGAAAGACCAGATTTTTTGCTTACAGGGTTTTCAAAACGTGTTTAACGTACCGAGTCAGTATCGGTCTTTCCACATTAAAGACCTCCATATGGTAAATGAAAATTCCTTTCGGCGGTGGGCCAATGTTTATAGATATCAGGTGCCCTACCTTCTCTGTTAATTCACCAAATTGGAATAAACGGCCCGATCATAAATCACACACATTTTATACTCAATAGAATTATACAACGAAAATTTATCATTGTTCGACTCAATTACCCAGTCTAGTAAAATTCATTATGATGGCGCAATTTACTGCACAGGCAGATAAGACTTAGCCCAAACCAAACAATTTTATTTAACAAAATCTTAAAAAGATCCGCAGTTTTGACCCAATTGCAAATCTTAAAAAGATCCGCAGTTTTGACCAAATTGCAAATCTTAAAAAGATCCGCAGTTTTGACCAAATTGCAATTAGCAAAAATATCTTTGCTACTAACCATTTTTATGTCTGGTAAAAAATAGTGAAATTTTTCAAAGCTATGAATGTCACATCGAAATCAAAATTTACCCAAAACATGTATGAAAGCATTGGCGTATAAATAACCAAACGGATTTGATGCGTTGCATTGATACACCGCCGTATCAACGTCGTGATTCAATGTTTTGATTGACATAACGCGACTGCGTTCCGAAAGTGAGTAACGCGTTTTCGGTTTGGTAAATTCTGAAAATAAAAGTTAAATTAGATATAATAATATAATATTCGCCGTATGTTCGATATTTCATATATATCTTGTTCCTTACAATTCAACATGAATTATATTATTTCTGGAATGTTTCAGTTATAATACAATCCTTTTACATATAAATTAACTTAAATTTCATTATTTCATTTACAGGTAGTAATAAAGATAACACAGCATTACAAGTACCACAAAAACTGAAATCATAGACCGCGCTTCCGAAACTAGATTCAGCTCTTTTGTATAAAAATTATTTCCACAAATTCTTTTAAAGCTCGGCACGTGATCACTGATCACTTCGTGCACATAATCACATAATAGTGTAGCCAAGAACCATTTCGTTGAAATAAATACAATTATTGATGTGTAGAAACAAAAACAGAATAGAGGTTATCTCAACAATGGTCATGAGACAAAAATTTCTTATTTAACAAATTGCCGGTCCAGTCTAAACTCATTTAGTTAATACCATAATATAAATTTCAATTTCAAAATTTTAAAACAATACAATGTATTTGACGAGAATTTTTGTCACTAAACCAAATGTCCAAGAATGGAGCTTCTTCCACGGCTCGGTGGATTTTGCAAATATTTATCAGTGGAAATATATACTTTCAATGCCATAGTCATATTAGCGATTCCTACGTTTGTATCTCAAGGTAAAGCCGGTTAATTATAATTATAGTAGTATATTAAGAAAGAGGCTTTGATTTTCAAATTTGAGCATTGACTTCCGTTGCGTACTATTGTTATTTATAATGTATGTTATTTATAACAAAAACTGTACAAACGGAAATGAATAAATCTTTGCCAATTTTTAGCAGTCACACAAAGGAAGAATTAGTAATTAAATAACAAAATTGTAGTTTTTTGTACATTTTGCGAGAAAACATTTTTAACGTAAAATGTGTGGTTACCTTTCTCAAGTAGCTCGCCATCTCGAAACCATTCGATTTTAGGAAACGGATCACCAGCAGCATCACAACGGAGCTCAGCGTCTTGAAGTTCTTGTAAAGTTACATCTTGTGGCGGCTGAGAAGTACGCCAATATGGTGCAGCTGAAATAGGCAAAAATGCAGATAGCTCGATTTCGGTTTAAAATATGGGTAATATGTTATATTATTACATATTGCGGAAACTATAAAATGCATACGGTTTAATATTTAACGTTAAGCAATGTCCACATATTGCATTATTGTTCACCAAAATCTTGGTCGCATACCTTTTAACAGTACCTAAATACTGGATATTTAGTCGAGATAGACAAACCAAAACGTAAAAATGTCGTATCCTTTGACGAACAACTGAATTTGGCTTCACTTGCAATCTTGGTTCGTTTCTCGTAATATGTTTCAGGACAATTGACTTCTAGATTGGAAAACGATGGCAGCGAGCGATGTAAGACGAATTTTGAAATTCCAAATGGTTTTTTAGCCTTTTAACCTCGCATCTCTGTGCATATCATAGATAATATCCCTTAAAGATTATCAAAACTACACATTATGAGGAAACAGAATGACAAAAAATATAGCAAATCTCTAATTAATCAGAGCCATTGTGATCTTTATTGCCGGCGAACGAACTGTAGTTCGATCCAAACAACGTAATATAGCCATAGCGACGGCAAAATCAGTTAAGTATGACGGTCTGTATGTTCCTGTTTAAAATGAATGTGATAGAAAACAGTTCACTTTACGAAGTATCAAAACTAAATTTTCGTCAGAACGTCCAACATTTCCCGGAAAAGTGCTTAATGGAGCAGCAATGTTTACCTAAACTACCACTTGTGTCTGTTTTCAAACGACGCGGTTCCTTAGGAATTTCAGGTGTAACGGTGTTCTGGATTATTCAAAGGTCACGCATGCGGGCTACTGGTACGAGTTTGTTGATGTGCTATAACTCACTATTTTTCAATGACAGCTCTGTATATGTCTCATTTATGTTTCCACTAAAACATCAGTTTTCTGGGCAAATCGCAATATATTCGTTACTTAGTCAATTCAACGGTTTTATTCAAAGGTCAGGCATGCGGGCTACTGGTACGAGTTTGTTGATTTGCTGTAACTCACTATTTTTCAATGACAGCTCTGTATATGTCTCACTTATGTTTCCACTAAAACATCTGGGGCAAGAATTTGTATATTACTTAGTCAATTCAAAGGTTTTATTAAAAGGTCAGGCATGCGGGCTACTGGTACGAGTTTGTTGATTTGCTATAACTCACTTTTTTAAATGACAGCTCTGTATATGTCTCACTTATATTTCCACTAAAAAATTTGGGACAAGAATTTGTATATATATTGCTTAGTCAATTCAAAGCTAATAAAAGTTATATTGTAACCACTCTAGCACAATTACACTGCAATGGGGATAAACTAATATTTATATAACATAGTATACACAGAGATGATACAAGATTTAAAGTTTCAATTTTTCATAGATATGAGCATATACCTCGACTTGTTTTTCGATATACACTTATGGTACATCCAGGAATTGTCAAATTTGGAGCCATTTTTGTCGCTTCTAAGCCCACCATAAAGCTGTGACTTTTAGTAGTAGAACGACAACATTGCCTGCAGTTTTATTACTGCTCCTTAGCTAAAATGTTTAGGGCTTCCCTGGCAAAGACTCCTGGCTGCAGCTCAGCGTGAAATGGGTATTCCTATAGCCAAACTTCTTAAAACTGCGAAACCATCAATGCTTACCTGTGACCTGAACTTTCATTGTATGCGAAATTGGCGTATCGCTGTGGGCGTTGGCAATGCAAACGTAAGTCCCAGCGTCCTCAGGTCTTGTTGACTCAATGACGAGGGTTTTGCCGAAATCATCTCGTTTCAAGCGGTTCAGCGGCAGTTGATCGCCCGTCTTTTTGCGCCATTCGATTTTAGGCAGTGGGCTGAAATAAAAAAGCCAGACTTCCTATATTCGAGTCGGCATTTGGAAAACAGATCAACGGTTCCCTACAGCAACATGATTAAGGTTTTCTGTTAATTTCAACGCTTAATATGTCGCCGCATATTATGTTTGATGTTATTATAAAACTAATCAATTCCAATAAGGTAAATCAAGATCATATATACTCATAAAGGGAAAACCTCCCCAACCGAGGTGTCAATTCCCCTTTTTCCGACCTTCGGAGGCTACGAATGCTGTCAGGTTCACCGACATCCCCTAGAGCGGCGCCGTATTAATAGCTGAAACCAGAGCGGCTGAAGGGTCTATATCCATCATTGCTCCTGCGAATTGATGACCCTTTCACCCATTCCGGCTACCCCTGGGACCTCAGAGCTTGAGCATGTATGCTCTAGATCAAGCGCAATAAGCTTTTTTGTTATTTAAACTACCGTCTGACACTAGGTACTACTCAAATACTGCAACCGTTATCATGAATAACTTACACATAATCGAGCGTCCATTGTGTACACGTTAAGAAAATTCTACTAAGCTAGCATGATACGTCAGTTGTCCATAATGTTGCAATGTACAATAATGTTAGCTTTGTAAAAACAAATTACATGTAAAAAACAGCAACTCTTAACAATAATAGCAAAATATTCATATAATTTAGAGTATGTATCTAAAATTTAAAAAATGAACCAGTGGTCCTATATTGCTGCTGTGGGGTTGTGAATTGTCATTGCGACGAAAATATCTGTGTGTTTAACGGTCATATGCTGTGCTAAAATTTACTCAAAATCTAATGCTTCGTTACATATTCACGTGCAATAACATTTAACTAAATTGGATTTCGGCTTTAAAAATGAGTCCAACTAACTTGTGTAAATAAACATAAAGTCGTGCTATATATAAGTACCCTTAATCTTTTACATGCTTTGCAGCGCCCTGACAATAGCTGGCAGTTGTTGAAAATGGACGAATAAAAAGTCTTGAGTATGATATACTTGAATCTATATTACAAAAATAAACCAGTAAAATTATCAAAAATAGAAGAAACTAAACTTACAATCCGCTAAAAATGCACGTTATTTTGAGCCGTTGTCCTGCTGTTATATTAAGACACTCAGGAGACGCCCACATCAGTTTTGGTTCTTTGTATATTTGACCTAAAATAATATCAACATAGAACAAAAGTGAGAACAACTCGCCTAAAATATATTTGTCGCGAGAATGTAGTTAGTCAGAAAATCATTGGTAATGTGTAAAAAATACCTCAACTGAATCAGAAGTAGATGATGTTTTGCTGAAGAGTATAACGCTATCAAACTTAAGCAAATCCGGTCTAAAAATATGACACGGCGTGTCCCACAACATTAAATTGGAGATAGATATTTTGACAACTGCATTTCACTCGAACTAAGTTGTTTCCCCGCCCTAAATGCAGTGGGAAATAGATGGAATATCCTTTCATGAAACGCAGGGGGATAGCGCGATTCGAAGAGCCTCATGCCAATAAATTTCATTGGAATTAAGTTGTCCAACTGCACTAAATTCAGTGGGAGACAGATGGAATGTCCTTTTATGAAGTACAGGAGAACAGCGCAAAATAAAATACCGTCTTACCATCAGGATAAAATCCATTAGATGAAGACTGTTAAGCTATTCAATAAATTATATTGTTCTCTTGGTGAAACAAAATTATTTTATATACGTTGCAAAAACAAAGGTTTTACACACAAAAGGTAGCGTTAAGCTTTGTGAACGAGCTTTGTATGTCTTATTTGTGATTACTAAAATTTAAGTTAAGGTTGGCAACAGTTTTCCGTTTCTTAAAATGGCATAAAGAAATGTGCAATTGCCTTCAGCTCAGGAAAATATTGCGTTTTTCAATATAAAAATTAAAAATATTATGAAATGCTGCTATTACAATAAATTAATAGGTATAACAAATTATTAAAGTAAAATTTTGTTTGATCATATTTTTGTATAGCTAACTTGTTAACTATTTAACAACACAGTGTGTGATCAATTTTGGTCCGTATGTTTTACACAGTTTAAAATGTTACAACGCAGAGTACATTGCATATGTAGCAAAATCATAAGAAATCAAAGTAAACATTCGGTAGTTTTAAAAACTAATGTTTAGACACCTAGATTTGGAAGTTGTATTTTCTAGGGTTTATGAAACAAATCAATGATTGCATATGTTATATTTATTTCAAGTTTGGCGAAGCTAATATAGAAATCCTGTTT
The DNA here is from genome assembly GCA_030248225.1 of Trileptium ribeirensis. Lineage (NCBI taxonomy): Eukaryota > Metazoa > Nematoda > Enoplea > Enoplida > Thoracostomopsidae > Trileptium > Trileptium ribeirensis. The sequence continues at coordinate 13,337 of JASANE010014910.1, forward strand.
GCCAATTTGTCGAAAAACATCGTCGTAACTATGATTGGGGTACGTTTTTGGAAAGGTGTGGTTTCCTAGGTTTCCTAGGTAAAAAGTCTACTATTTTCACATCTATGGAAACATATTAAGTCAAATGTGTAAATTAAAATGCAGATGCTCCAGAGGCTTGCTTAAATCCAGAAATTTTGTATAATATGATTATATAGGTAGTTTCTTAGTTGCACGAAAAAAACTACACTTTATTTCAAGAGTTTTAACTTTAGAAAGAAATAAGTGATTTGTCCAATTATTTTTATATTTCATCTGTTCAGGGATGAGCATATTCTCGCATACGTGTTCGTCAACGTTCCAGAGCTAAAATTGAATAACCTTTTGCATGTCAAAATTAATTCAAATGTGACCATTTGTAACTTTAGATATATCGCTAGGTATTAAAGGTCCAAATGTTAGACCTTATTACGGGTGCTGAAATCAACGTTTCAAGCCATTCGCAGCATGAGTTATTCGAAGCACAAGCTTATTATTGATGCCATTTCCGGCAAGAAAACTCGATGTAACCTCTAAGCAAGCTCCTACCAGTTTGGAGGTGTTCACCCGTGGCTCTGGTCGTTTGAATCAAAAACATTGTACGCACATGAGGGCTTGAATGATTGTGAGACCTGCACTCTATCCACTGCGCCACGCGAACCCATGTCTTCTTTTTCAATAATTGGATAAAGTAATATGCTACATAGGCTTGAACGGTGTTCACACGTTGAACTTGAGAATAGGCAGTTACATTAAGCTGAAGTTTTCACAACAGATATGACCTTATGTGGCATATAATATACTGCAAATTTTTCTTCCACAGTTTTGTTGTGAGGGAGTAACTGATTCAGAACTGATTCAGAATAAGCGTAATCTTTGGTCTTTTCATTTGTAACATGGACCCATTTAGGTCAAATTTGAGTATTGTATACGATTTTATATCGAATAGATCTACTACTAACAACAAAACAATACATACTCAAACTGTTTAGGAATTGCGGGTCGAAAGCGAAAATTTAGTACCAAAATCTCTAAAATTTCGTCATTGTTATATGTAGATTCGTACTTGGTGAACAGATCTGTACTCTGTTTTCGGTAGACATGTGAACTAACGGGTTACACATAGATTTATGGTTATTCCTATATCACAATCTTCTGTTAAATCATTGTTTCAAACTTTAAACTTGATCAAGCAATCTAATAAAAGATAAAATTACATTTGACTATAACCGCGTAATGTCAAGTCCAATTTGACTATGTTTTCATAGTCCTTGTCCACATCCATAATCCGTGTATCCCGTGCGCGCTCCGAGGTTTGAGGCAGTAGGGAAAGCTCGTCTCAAGGGGTGTACAGAGGCCTGCGGGAAGATGTCCTCCGGGGGATAGGTGCCGAAGAAGTCGACGACCCACTATCTCTTCCACTCCTCATCTCCCCTTTCATTGCTGACGACCCATTTTTGCCCATTGTATCCCTTTTTTGCCAATTTTCACCCTATTTTAACCAATTTTCACAAAAATGTTTCGCGCGTTTTCAGCGTGGGGATTAGCGGTAACAGGTACGCTCATGCGGGCATAGACCAGGCCTCCGGGTGGTCCCATGCCTCAGGCAGGATAGCCTCAGCCCTGCTTCGGCATGTATGGTGTATCTCTTTCCACAGAAGGAAACACTGGAGAAGAACTCATTATTTATTTTCGGTGTTCTGCTATCAAATCTCAAAATGGGTTGGTTGCTTCGATTTTCAATAATTGCATAATACATCTTCGTGGGCATATTAATGCTGCTTATTTGATCCCGTTTGACGTTAATATTTCCGGAGAACTGCGTATTGCGCTGTTTTCCTAATACTTGTATAAAGACAGGAGTTAAGTGTAGACCCAACGAACTAGTCCTAGTGAAGCATCTAGTTATTTTCGCTCGGACATACAGAACTATATCAAATTTGAACGCAGATTGAATTTAGCAACCTTACAACATTTAGTTTTCAGAAACATATTCGTTTCCAGCGCTATCTAAAATTTGAACATACCAGTTGCCGGCTTCACAATAATCCGATGTTCATCTCCAGCACGCGTTTCGCCGTGTAATACCGGGCTCGTGGTATGACACTGATAGACAACATTTTCACGCCCGTCAAATTTTCGGACATACGAAAACCGAAGATTACCATCGCCATCAACTGAAATCATAAAATATATTTTCAATTTAATAAATATAATTATACATGAAATATGTATAACAAAAATAAATACAATCATAAAAGTAACGCGTCTGATGTCTAAAATCTATATTCGGATACAAACAAGTAAGCTGTTGGAGCGAATATGTGCAATTTGATATTGTAACATAGAAGGCTTTGCGTTAATAGTATTTCCAAATGTGAATTATATACCAGTTGTACTTTGTATTCTATTTACTATCTGTTAGACGTAATTTTGATATTTATATTTTTAAACGTTAACAACACAGACAAGTAACTACAATGGTATATCTTTCAGGGAGTTTGAGGTAAACGTTCCAACAAACTTTGTGACGTTTAACTAAGTCATACAACTGTATCTAGCCCGTAATAATTCATTTTAAGCAGCTCCTGTATTTAATATTGTGCTTAATTACGCTGTCTAACACTATCCACTTAGAGTATTTAGCACTTGTCTTATGTCGCATTCTGTTTTAAGATATCTTGGTCATTAATCTGCAGGTTCTAATACAGAGGAAGAACACTCGAAATACTTCGCTAAACCCAGCTTGATTTACCAGACTCATACGTAAACACCCGCTGCCTTCATACTAGTTGATAACAACCAAAATTTTGCTGCAGCTGGATGTCACAGAAAGGTATATTAATTTCGCTATCCCAACCTCAAAAAACTGTGGTATTAAAAACCTTTGCTAAAATAACGCGTTGTCGGTGGTCCAAACGCTTCAATTATCAATTAAAATCAATCAATTATAATCAATCAATAATAATTAAAATCAATCAATTATAATTATCAAGTATGCATGAGCGCTGCGTTCTCAGTCTGAAACATTTCTTTTTGCAATTTGCTTTTTTGGTGAGAGATTTATTTCAGGGCGTTATTATCTATTTTCCACAACTAAGGCTTTTCCCAAATAGGTGAACTATGAAAGTGTAACCCATTATAGAACAATAAGCAAATATTATGGCAATGGTATACAAACCGAAATATATACATTTTCGTTAGGCATTACCGTCAAACGGCAAAGCATTAAATTTTACAGACCAGGATTACCCAGGAAGTAAAAATTTACCGGTAATATGATTTCTTTTAATCGTTTCGAGCACAAATGATTGCTGGGTATTACGAACAACCCAAAGCATCGATGGTGGTGGATTACCATATGGAGGACGACATGAAATGCTTAATGAATCGTATTCATTGACATGGACATCTTTCACTGGCTTGTGAGCGAAGTGTTCGAGGGCTAAAAATCAAAAATGTGTCAACGACACGGAGTTCAAGAGGTATCAATTACAAAAAGTTGCACAAACTAAGCAGAAAATATGGTTGATGACTGGCTACGTAATGTACGTTTGCATCCTAAAAGAAAAATATACTATAACAAGGTTGAACAAGGCTATATGCAAACAGGCTTGGAGAGCAATTCTATTATTAACCAGTGACATTTCAGAAAATTAACTATGATATGTCACGTGGGTGAATATACAACAAATTTTCCATTTACTTAAATTGCGAATCGCACGTAGACAAAATTTCTCCACCACATGTTCGACTTCGATCTATTCGACAATATGACTACGGTTCAGCTACTATAAAATTGCATATCTTATTTCATAATAAATTATTCTCAGTGGAGTAGCTTCAGAGACATTAAGGAAAAAGATCAATCTAAAACGCCAATATATCATAGCTCTTCGCATCTAAATATCTTATAGCAAAGTTAACGTGACCTAAAGCTTTGTGTCGTACCTATCACAGTTATCTATAATCAAAGTTAGTTGGTTTTCTAAATATAGTTAAATCAATTACCCAAATATTAAAATACCTAATAGCTGCTGCATTGTACCATACCAGGACTCAAGTACATAATTTAACATATTCTATAATAGAAATTTATGCATCATTTACAGTAATATGCGTGCGTATGGTCCTAATTATGTCACGCGTTCAAATGGGCTAGCTACTATGTCACGCATGCAGTCCAACTCGACTATTAAAATTTTGAATAGCCTAGCTAGGCTATGCATTTATCAACGATTGTCGAGCCAAACTGTGCTTTTGTCACGAAGCGTTCAGCTGAGCCCTATAACATAGGCCAGAGACTATTTAGTCCGCGAACGTTACGTTTTACTATACGTATCTAAATAATGCCCCAAAAGAGGCATACAGCTTAAAAAGTTAATTGTATACATTAAAACAAATATATCACTTAGAATTAGTATTAAAATACTATAGAACAAAATGCTATTCTACTAAGCACAATACTAAATAAAATTTTTCAATTGACAGTTCAGCCTGAAGTTCCGTTTGTCAGGCAGAGCTTAGCTAAGCTCCCTGTTTGTCACATTAAGACTATATATGCTATAAAAATGTACCATAATAGTGTAGCTAAACTATAGTTCACCCGAACTAGTTGAGTTGGACGCGTGACATATTTTGGCCCCTGGGCACGAATCTTATCGTAAATGATGTATTATATATATCAGCAGTTAACCCTGTGGCGTGAAGAAAACTCATGGAAGAAGTGACGTCAGTGGGGACAATTGATAAAGGTGATATATTGATTGGCACAGCGGCTATATACCATTTAAACTGGGCATACAAGGCAGCCGACACTTGTTACATAATAATATGTGTGACATCCAACGTATCAACATTACCATTCCTCGTATGGTTATATGAAACTTATGATCTGAGATAAGTAGAAAAGTATATTAAGTTCTTAAAGATATACCATACAAATCAGTTATAGTGTTTCACGGTTTGCTATTTAAGTAAGCGCAAAAAATTTTTAAGACGTTCAGCATTGGTCTCTTTAAAACATAATTTCCTTGTACAAATGGTTTAAATGATGGACTTATTACATAGATGTTAAAAATTAGTTGCTTTACGTTGAATATATAATTCTAGTGTACCTCCAACCCGAACGTCAAACATATCGGTTAGTGCAAGTCCAAACATATTCGACGCATGGCACTGATATCTTCCGTGATGTTCATATTGTGGATGACGAACGATTATTGTTCCAGATAATCCTGGCTTGTACCATGTAACGTTCATTCCGTCGATTGCAAATGGATGTCCATTTTTGAACCAGGCGAACCTTTGAATACAAGAAATTACGTTATACAAATGAGTTGCATCACAGTCAAAGCCTGTTAGTTTTTACAGTTTAAACACTAAAGAATAAGAGTCACCATAAGACTTTCACCAACTTATTTTGCTACTTACTCGATGTGTGCATTTTGACCATTAATGCTCAAAATCCGAGTTCCCGGGAGGGAGGGAGGGGGGTAGCCGGGGCTCAGGGGCGTCAGTTGGTAGGCAGGCGGCACAATCCACATCTGAGCATACATGATTTCGATGAACGTGAAATGCACCAACAAATACTGATAACGATTTTGCAGTAGTTTGGTGCATATATTAGCTGAACAAGTCTTGCTTTTGTTGCTTTATCAGACAACCGCTGCGTTATAGCACTGAAAACTCAATCGGTCTTTTTTTAATACTTGCTATACTATAGAGTAGCTACAATTCAATCGTTTCAAGTTGCCATTGAAAAACATGTTGTATTATATTTTTCTGGTTTCTCTACTGTTAAGCTTAAGTTTTAGAAAAAAATCAAGGAATAGAATTTTGAAATTTAGTTCACGGCTAGTGTGGTATCACAGGCCTATCGCATACCTTGTTGCGCTACTGCAACTGGTTTCTATATTCATAATGCGGTGTTCGCTTTTTAATGCTCCCACTGTTTGAAACTTTTGTCTTCATGTAGCCGCGACCCTACCGTGTAGATTATCAGGGTGACACTCATGCCGTAAATGAATTCCTGGGGGTACACGACACACCTTTAAGTACTACATTTTTTGTTTACGGTGGTTGCACAGATTCTTACCAACCATTTTTTTTGCGAATTAACCGTAACGCAAACGTACTTAATATGGCTTATTATTCCATTGTGTTCTTAGCTTTTTCGAAAATTTGTATACAAAGAACTTACCGAGGCCCAGGGAGGGTTGGCCTTCTGCCTCCACAAAATGGTCAGCATGTCACGGCTTGGGTAAATAGCGGCGCATCACTTATGATAAGATAAACCCCATAGGATCATGTATGATTTTGATGCACAAACAACGCAATAAACACTTCTAGCTCAGTCTAAATAATGTTTTATGCACTCCTAAAAGAACGTACCGATTGATTGTGACAAAGTTATTTAGTGACATATTTAAAATTTTTAAACACACAAACAAAATAGCTGATGACTTATTATTTTGGTTTTATGATGCATTCACTTTAAGTAAAGAATGTTTTATCGAGATTGTTTCAAGGTAGATCCCGAATAATCATAATCTAGAACGTAACGTATTTACGAAAAAGCAACGCATCTCTTCGCTTTTATCAACTTTCTAGTGTCAAAATCGTCGTCGCAGTATCGGCGTCTCGAATTTAGTTCGAATTAAACAACACGATCCGAACAATTCGAACAGCATTACAAAGATTTAATTCAATGTCAAGTGTAACTGAAATAATTTATCGTCTTTTGCAAGTAGTGTACAAATAAATTGATCATAGTTTTATATTTTATAAGTAAAAAAACTTTTGCTTAAAATTATATCGTCATACTCCAATTGTGGATGTCCGTTAGCTTCACATTTAAGTTGAAATTGTTTGGCTTCTGCTCCGCCAGTTGGAACATGAAACCAGACTTGACGATTCGATTCTTTGACTATCCGAGGCGGCGAATCCGCTAAAATAGTACATTAAGATTTTAATTTAAATTTATTGAATATAAACTATTGTAACAAAATATATTCATTGAATTTTGGACATGTCAAGTTTTTTCCTACAACAGAGGTGAAGAAACGTGACATGTGTATTTCAGTTTATTGAATATAAACTGTTGTACCAAATTATATCCATTTAATATGGGATTATGTCAATTTCCACCCTATAACAGAAGGGGAGAAACGTTATAGAATACTTTAGGGCAAAAATTTTGACTTTAAGCCAGGGTAATCATGGAATTTGTATCATGTCAATTTTGATCCTCAGAAGTAGATGTAAGAACGTGCCGAATTTTTCAGGCTCAGTTAGGCTCGGTTGTGCTCAAATTTAATCCGGCTCAGCATGGCTCTTGCTTCAGCAGATCGGACTTGTGCAACAAAGCGAATGTTCATATTGCGCAGTGTCAGAAAACATGAGAGTAATGTCACAGCCAGACGGCTGCAAAAAAATGCACGAATTAAATCTTATGAATGAAATCTTGGTCACTTCACATCGAAGTGTGCAACCAACAATAAGTCAGTTCTTAACTGATGAATAAGACACAGTTGCACGTAAGACAATGCAAGTTCCAGAAATTACGACAGTGGGCTTTTATTTGGGTAGTAAATTCAACTAACTTTTAACAGACACGTTATATTCAAGTTAAATACAACTATTAAATCAGAAAATTACATATAGCTGATCCAAGAGCAGGATTGGTCTATTATTACAACAAACATTAATACAATCAAACAATGGCATAAAAATACAACTTTTAACAACCTTATATTGTGGTAATAGCAAAATGATGTATATACAGGTGTTAATAAAATATAATATCAACAAGGTATTGCGGAAATTTTAATAAGAGAACAGAGCTGATATTTTTCATATGGCGCGGCTATTTGGGTAGTTTAAAACATGTCGCCTGTTTGTAGCCAACTACTGGATTGACATTGGATAAGTTATAGTGTATAGTGTCCCAGAAATCTAGGTGACAGACAACAGCCGTTGTTTACTTACAGTACTTGATCATTTTTGCCTACAGGCTGCTCTGGACTTTCTGAAAAAGAAAAACCTTGCATCAAGTTCCTAGGGCAGCATAACACGGAGCATATTAATTAATTTTATACTGTTTATACAATCTTGTGTAAAGAATGATATCAATTGTTTATGTCGTCATCTGGATTTATTCACAAGTCTCGGGGTTAGCGCTGCATCACTGATGTAGCCGAGCGGAGGCATGTGGACATCGCACCGCAGTATAGCCATCTGTGCCCGCGCTACCCCTCCATGAAGTGAAAACGGAGCATGGAGAAGGACAAAAAGAAGACTGCAGTACACGTTTATGTGCGCCAGATGGGTTTATGTTACCCGTCACCTAGAAAATGTAGCGTCTCTGCGGAGAAATTTGTTGCTACTACTCTGTCTTTACATTCTTCACCTAAAACAACTTCAGTCAATACATAGGCGTCTCTACGAGACGGGATAGGCACTAGGGTCTTCGCTACGATTAGTTTTTTATTATGTGCAAATATCATTCATATTGGAAGCGAGGAATCGATCTTTTCACTCAACACCTCCAATGCTTGATTGCACCCAACCAGCTAAGATTTTCTAGCAGCGCCCCTGCGTCACGCCTCGTCACTGTGGTTGCGCATGTTTTACATCTATTAAGCCCAAGCCCAGAGGTCTCTGGGAACATTGTGGAAAATGACGGCAAATATTAAAATAGTCTTACCTGCACTACCAATTCCGAGTACATGAACGGCACTTGCAGCAAGAAGGAGAACTAGTTCAAGCATTAATGGATGTTTCATTGCTATGCGATATAAATGCGGTTAAGCTACTATATATATTAAGGCTATGCTGCTACGGTTTCAACAATAATAATCTGTTTATAACTCCACAACTACTCGTAAATGAACTGTTTTATATTATATGAATCGGTCATAATAGTTTATCTATTATACACAGTTAACCAAATTATTCAAAATATTATTTCTCATACGTAATTTTTAGCATCAATACTGTCTAAAAAGTAAGCAAATAGTAATTTAATATGAAGTTGAAACTGCATAATCAGCTGAAATTATATGCGATCTTATCATTGGTTATATTATTTTTCCTCAATGCACAGACATTGTTTCCAACAACCTATAGTTCTCATTTTATTGTTCTATATTTTAAAGATACTAAGGTGAGTGGTGAAAGATTATTTATTTTTAAATTTCAAGCTTATTGTGGATATATACAGAGCCTGAGACTTTTGTGGAAAATTTTTTAATTAGACTATAATACATCTATATTTATCGTTGGGTTCAAGCTCGGTCATACAAAACATTAATTTAGCCAAATTTGATTTCAAGCCAGCAGGACGGTTCAGAAACGAGGGGGGCCCTCTCGGAAGTGAACGGTCGGCAAAGACAATTTTGCAATCCTTTCGCTGCAAAGCGGGGGGTCCGACCGTCCCGCCCACCGTCTTGCTGCGTCACTGCATGTCAATATTCTGTCTTACGTTGTAAGCAATAATTTTAGTCATCTAGAACTATTCTCATATTGCAATAGATCGTGTGTACGTTAAATAAATTAGAACTATGGACGACGGCTGTAAAAAAAACTTAGCTTTAGGCGATATTGTTAGGCTGGAAAATTAGAATAGTTTTCTTTACAGAATCGTGCCACAGAAGCTATTTGCTGTTTATGCCACTTCAAAAACCACGAAGCCGCAGCGTTTGTACTTCAGAAAATTTTACCACTGCGATAATGTGCAACATTGTACACAAAGTTTTTTCATTTTCGACAGAAATTTAGAAATTTGGTTACTTAGCTGGTTCGTTCGCTTACGGTATAACTTAACGTTTGTTAAGTTTTGCTGCATTGGTTTATATCTAAAGGATGAGGAAATTAAACGCTGGTAAATTTGCTTTATTTTGCTGTTTAAAATTTCATACATATGGCATAACTGCTATTGTGATAACTGCATCGGTTGGGAGACAACGGCTGAACAGCTCACGTGTTTAGGTTTAAATCTTCGACAATATCACGAGGAATTTGCCAATTTGACTTAAAATTTCACAGAGCCTAAGACCTTACATGAAAAATCTATGGTGGCGTCAATATAGTATCGCTAGCTAACACCAAATACGGAATTTGAAAGAAATTTTAAGTCAATATTTGTGCACATTATATTTTTACAATCTATAACCTGGGAACGGCAGAACCGATTCAGGCGAAATTATTATAACAAATGTATCGTTATGGTATATATAATACTTCCGCCATTCCACAAGAGAGTCAAAGCTTCTAGTAGTCTCAGCTAATATAAGTATAAATTTGAAAGCACCTCTGTATAGCTTTTGCATCTATGCTCATAGGGGTATGGTTTGTAATCCACCATGAGGCGCCGACATCTTAATGCCAAGCTCATTTTTCAACATATTAACTTCCAGAAAGCGCATTTTAGAAAAGAATAGAAATTCGTTTGAACGTCGAGGGTGTTGCGCTTAGACATAGCCAAAAATAGTGTCTGGGACTGGGCAAACGATATAGACAAAAATCTGTTAGTAGACGTAGCTTATATCGATTTCGCGTAGGTATTCGACACCGTTTCTCACACGAAACTCGTGTATAAGCTCTCGTACCTTGGAATATCTGGTAAATGTCTAGCTTGGTTAAGCAACTTTTTATCAAATAGGAAGTTTCGGATTAAAATGAACAACAGCTATTCCAACTACAAATCTGTTTTATCTGGTGTTCCTCAAGGCAGTGTCCTTGGACAAACATTATTCAAGTTATATATTAATGATTTAAGTGATTATGTAAAAATATGCTTTAACGTTAACATAAAGTTGTTTGCCGATGACGTTAAATTATACATAACGATCCCAGAATAAAACAGCCAAATTGCTAAAACTAATATGCTAAATGCACTAAACCGTATTTCGGAGTGGTCTGAAAAATGGTAACTTATGTTTTCGGTTTCAAAATGTCAACTTTTGCATATAGGACGTAAAAACTCACATTTCTCATATACCCTATCACGAAACACTATACCACACAACGAAATCTGTCGCTATCTCGGAGTATCCATCGCTAAAGACTTAGAATTCAAGCATCATTGCAGAGATATAGTAAGCAAAGCATATCGAATATCTAATATACTTTTCCACTGTTTCTTAACTTCTGATATTGAAGTACTCCGTGGTGCATATGTTCGGCCAATACTACTGTTCTTCGAACGGTAGTAAGCATGCTGTGCGGACGACGCTTATTGAATTCTCATTCTCGAGTCGTATGAACGCGTTTCAGAAGCAAAACACTACAGTAAATGTAAAGTCGCGTATGTGCCATAGGAACTGAATAAATTTGTATTGTATACATAACCGTGGGACTATATCTTTGCGACAAAGCAATATAATCAATTGTCCTTCTAATCCGTAAATCTGTGTCAGTTTACCAAAATTACGTATTTTTCTTGAATTTAGTTCACTAAAAGTTCAACGAAGGAAGATAGCGGAAACATTAAACTTATGTACCAAACGGATGCAAAATGATTTCAGACCCTGCTTGGAAGCATCACTGTTCCAAAGCTATCAATTTGTATCTCAATTTCTAAATCTAACCTTATATCATTTCCAATATCACGATACACAAACTAATTGGAGCGTTAAAGTGTTATTCAAAATTTAGCGGATTGCTTGCCTAACTGGTTAACGCCCCCCTACTACAAATGGGTACAGCTCACATTGTGAACTGTTTTGTTAACAAAATCGTTGTATAATGTCTGTTTGCACGCTGGTTGTTATTAGTTTACTTTGCGATATTCCGTAAGCAATCGAGTAACAGCTCCCAGATCTCTCAGTAGTTACCGTGATCTGACTTTAGCCGTACAACTAAGATTCCATCCATAATGTCGCACTGAGTATGTGAAAACTTGAGGTAACACGAGTGTTCTCAATGTACAAAAAAAGTTCAGACGTTTGAGCGCACCTGCTTTAACTAAATATATATAAGATGAGTTACCAGTTTACATTTGGAAACCGTAGCAATAAACCTTGCGGTAATGCGGCGTTCACGTTATAATGTCCGCAACGTTTGGAACCTATCTACACCACACAGTGTTAGCCACACTGTTGACAACAAAGTGTCTTAGACACCCCATGTTTTTAATAAGTTGTTTCAAAGGTAGCTAGTTACGCGTATTACAACTTCTCGACAGTGTCAGGCACACCGTGTCTTCTGGCACTTTTGTTGACAGCGTTCCGAATTATTTGAGCAATGTTCATATGGGTAGAATACAAATATCGCAAATTTAGAAGAAACTACACAGGACAGTTGACTAATAAACCGCATTAACTACAGACGGTGTCCGTTATAGTTAATTCGCGCCAGATTGGTAGCTAAGGGTGTGTACGACACTGTCAATAAAAAATGTAGTAGCTAAGGGTGTGTGGTACAACCTCGGCAATTGATTTACAGTATGGGTGTCACCCTGACTATCTATATAGTAGGGTCGCGACTATAGGGGGTCAAAAGTTCCAAACAGCAGGAACATTATAACGTGAACGCCGCATAACATGAGTGTTCTGCATGCGATGTTGACCATTGTATCCACGTATATCGTGTCGCACACAAATTTTGTGACTTGTTATAATATGATAAAACAAATATGTATAAAACAGCGAAATTTATCAAAAGCAAGAAGCTGTACGGATCCGGCCACAACTTTCTATTAATTATATCGTTATAACGATTTTATTAATTAATTTTCAAAGTGTAGCTGACATTTTAAAGTTTTTCCAAAAAATATAGTCGATCATAAACTATTTGCCCAATTACAATAATATTTACTTAAGCAATCTGTAAGGGTAAAAGCTGTCCGGCGCTTCAAGTGTCCTACAGGAATGGTTCACGGAAACCATACCCTAATAATTTATAACTAGAGTTAAATGTTACATTCACAAGTCCATAAACACTTTGTACATCACAGTGGTCTGTGATCAAGTTTCAGAAACAGTCTTGATCACGTATTTGTTTCAATGCGTTACATTTGATATAGTATTTCGGTAACGTCATATCCTAACTGTTCATCGAACACGGATGTGGATCATGGATCATTTTGGTTGTTGTTTTGGTTGAGTAATTTACTAATAGCTTTCTAATGTTAATTCATCGCCTTACCTAATAACCATGTAGTTTATCTCTCGAAGCTTTAGCGTTGAAGCTGTTTTTACATATAAGTTCCACAGTGCATTGCAATCATTCAGACAATGACCTAAAAAAAGGAACATATATTTGCTGATGCAATGCAGTAACGCCGCCATAATTTCACTGTAGGTGGGGTGTTTCGCGTACTGCAGAACGTTTTTCCTACAGAGAGGCGCGACGCCTATTTCCAGCTAAAGGAAGGGCCTGGAGCAATTTTCTCACTGTATGGGGTCGTGATTGCGTATTTTCAATGTAGGTTGACTGGCGCCCGATTTTTCAACTGTAGGAAGTTGGGAACCTCTTTTTCACTGTAGTAGGGTCAGGATGCGATTCGTTAGCTGTACGGGGTCTCGTTTTTGACAGTCAGCGCTACGAAATTTTTTCAAGTCAACCTGTGAAAAATTTTGTAAAAATATTTGAGGATGGCAGCAGGGCAGCAAATAGTAAGTCTCGCCCTCGGAGACTTCTTGAGCCGGTGCCTTTGGAGTTAATGATATAATTACGCTAACCCCATAAATGAATCTCCTTATTATAATGTCTAGGAATTTAAAAATTTTAATCCTGCCCAAGATGTTTGTGAAACGGAGAAATTCCACAGCCAAAACTTTTTAAACTCAAACAAAATATTCGCGACAGAAGTGGTCAACTATGATGTTATTTATATTAATTTGTCAGGTTTCGTTGACAGTATGCTCCTAAATGTGTTGAGATGTTTACCGAAAAAAGGTAAATTTTGCTGGTTAGGAGTTGTTATAATAATGAGGTTTTCAAAACATTCTTATAACATCAAGCAAAACCCAAAATTCAAAATAAATTTATCGCAGTAGCTTTGTATATTTAAAACGTCAAAATTAGTCTATGCTGTTGATTTGGTTTCGCTTTTTTTGTAAATGAAACAAAACCCATATAAATAGATTAAAGAATAAAATAGAAGATGTATACATTTTAGTCACTGTATTATCTCGCTTAGGCCAACTTCATTTATGTCTCATCATTAAAATATCCATCTTTTAATATTCAACGTTTGCAACCGTTTATTACAAGAAAACCAAACACATAATATGTATATACATGGCGTCTTAGCTATTTGCTTTGATTTGTTTTTCTTATATCATTTACTTATGCGGTGTTCACGTTATAATGTCCTTAACGTTTGGAACCTATGTATATACCCTACACAGTATCAGACACACTGTCGACAAAAGAGAGTTATGAACTCTCCATATTTTTAATAAATATTTTCAAGCCATGCTAACTAGGGGTTTTGCCACTTTTAAACCAAGCATATAGTATGCACGCGGTGCCTCACCTATCTGGCTTCATTTGTTTTTCATATCTAAAATTTACTCATTGTCCGTTTATTATTTTTCTGTTCACGATATGCATGCCTTATGCATTTTGGGTCAAATATCTGGTGGGGTAGCGCTGGGTTCATCTACGGATATATTGTTTGGCAGCGGGGTGTAGTTTTGTATGATAATGGGGTGTGTTTGTCTGGTGTATTAATGAACACATTATTCAGTGACAATTCATTCAACTTACTAATATTCACTAATGGTAGAGTAAACTTAAGGTGCCCCGCCAGTCATCCTATTTTGTATTTTTGCATAAAATTTGTTACGGAGCGCTTTTTGGTCAATTGAAATTCAGCATAGAACTGTTTGCGAACACAGCGCTCGCGATTCAAATCTAAACATTTTGTGTTCGCGAAAATTCAAGTAAAACTACCCAAATATTTGAGAACGGAAATTTGTCGATTTGATTGTGACATCAATTTTGCATTAAATTTGTTCGCGAACACTGAATAATCCAAATTTAAATGATAATGCATTAGGGAACAGAATTTCTGCAAATTGAAATCGCCAAAATTCTGTTCGAACACAAGGTCTAATTTCTGGCACTTGAATTTGATTTTGCCAATTTTCGGTTAGCGAAAAACCGAATGAAATTAAGCCTTTTTTCCATGACAATAATTGTTTGCTATTCGATATCGGTAATGACAAAATAGGATGGTTGGCGGTGTCACCTTAAGTTTGCTCACGCATAAAGGTATTGAGAGAATAAATAATAATTTCTGCACCTAATATTAAAAAGAGCAAAATGTACTGCTAGCTTGTGTGTACGTGTAACACTGCGATAGTTTAACACTGAATTAAGCCGTCGCAGAGTCTTGTATGGTGCGACAGAAATTTAGGATCACGGCAACGGTGTCCTAGCCCACCCCTCCGACATAACAATATAGGCAGCATTGTTCTAAACTTACCCCAAATTGAACAGTAGAGACAATGGTATCCGCGGCCCACAGTGGAACAGTGTATAAAATTGTCAGAGGCCACATAGTACAGCATTATACTAAATCATCAAAAATTGTAGCTTTTTCTCTTAGCCATCTTCAATATTCACCATTTTGGCTGGACGGTGTATAACTGAAAAGACTCAGAATAGGTTCCCAACCTTTTAGTTCAGAAGATAACATTGTCATAATGGAACAGTACTTTAAAGATTGATTAAAGAACAATATTCTACAGAATTTGGGTAAGCCATAGATAGAATTAGCCACAAAGATTATAGACCTCGTTGAGCGTGACGTTGAAAACTTCGTTTGTTGAAGTCCAGCTGCTTCGAATTTTCTACACAGCTGAGTAGCAGAGCCGGCTAAGATTAGTTGTCGAAGCATCATGTCGGAAAAATAATTGGCAGTACCACCGATTCGTTCTGCGGTGGTAAAACACCCAATCTTGAAAAAACGCGACCTCGATTTTTGTGACCGAACAACAACCTTTGCATTTGTATAGTGGAAATAATTGAAGTTATTATATTACAAAATTCAAACGATCGAAAAAAATTGACACCTTATTTAATAATTCGCAGACACTCTTTGGCATCCTTATTCGCCACGAAAAAAGTTTAAACCAATTTCTCTGTGTACAAAACGACGTTTAAAGCGACAGTACAGAACACGCGACAATTTAGCATTGCAGCGCCAGAGTTTGTTGAGATATCTTGCGGACGTGGTTCCCTAAAATTTTCTGCACAACACTTCAGTTCTACAGATGTTAATTGTATATGACGGCGGAGTTGAAACGCACATCAGTAAAATGTCAATCATAATATTATTACAAGAATAAAACCTTCTACAAAGGAATGGTCAAGACATGCAATCTGGCATCTCTGAGATTATAAGTCAACTGATGCTGCAATCTGCTAGGCCACTGGATGCCAGTAGTAACTCATATATTTTACACATATCGTTTTTAACCCAATAATAGAATGTTATTTGTAAAAGCTCTTGAAGATCAGGTATAAACTAAAACAAAAATTTAACTAACCAAAGTAATTAAAAGCTACCTAGCTAGGCAAAAAAGCAAAATTGTTTTAAACAGTGACTAAAATAACTAAATTCAATCTTCACAATAATAGATAATAAAATTCTTCGCTTTTAAAATAAATAATATTAATGAGGAGATCTTTAATAAAGTTATACAAAATTAAAAAGCCAGATCAACTAGACATAAATACTATTAGCACATTCTTAGACTCGGAGAGAGACACCTATACAATTTGAAGAATTTACGCCCTGCGGTTTCAAGCAATTTTGCCAATAAAATAAATATTTTGCAACTTTCTGTCTAATGTTAGCCGCACGATGGTACACGGTTGTGAGACAAATAAAATGAGAACAAACGGTGTGTGAAAACAATGTCCAAAACTGAAATATAGCTTTCTGAAGTGTAAATTATATTAATTTTAAACTAAATTGTTATGTGTTTGGCTGCAAAAGAACTGTCTTGCAGAAATATGTGGTTACAGCTAAGATTTATGTCCACTAAACGGAAATATGCGGCTAAGCGAGAACCGAAGAAGTGTCTACAGATATCACAATTATGCATTGATAAACATATAATAATATCACTGTATCTTAATAATCAAATGTTTTTGGAAACAGTGTTTATCTAAAATATTTAGTTGAAAAAAACTGAGTCGCAAACATATGTGGTTACGGCTGAGATTTCTGTCAACTAAGCATAGATATACTAAAAAATTAGTAAAATAACATACATCCACGGGGCAGGATAAGCCCCTTTTCATACCCCCCAAATAGGGGGCCACCACCCTGGCAAGGAAAATATATTAAAATTTACATGAATAGTTGCACTCTAACAGGGCCACCACCACGAAAATCTAAAAGCAGATGGACTTCTCAGGCATTTCTGTCATTTTGCGTCCCAG
>JASANE010014911.1:0-15957 GCA_030248225.1 Trileptium ribeirensis
TTGTCTGGTTTTACGAATATCGCAAAATTACAAAAAAATTCCGTTGTATGTTATCACTGCTAATGAGGTCTTATATATATTTAATATAGTCTATTATATTTAATATAGTAACAATGTCGAAAAAATTGTTATACTCGATGTATTGTCTGGAAACTTTTAAATTTAAGGCCCGGTAAAATTTTATTAAACCTAAATCTTGTTATCTATTGTGGTATTTGACACTAGACACTAGTGCAAATTAAAAATAGCATTAGCGTGGTTTTGGTGCATAGCGTGAACAAGCAAGGTCGCAAAAACACGGAAAACTTGCAGGATTATATTCGCTGGGTTGGAAAAGATAGTTCACATCAGTTGATACAATTAATTGCTGCTGGTGTTAGTTTGAAGAATTTGACTGAAGTAGTGTGATAATCATTCAGACAAAATTTTGCTAGTGACATTAATGTCTGATATTAATTGTTCGCGAACATCGGTAAAGTCTAGGACGTTGGTTTAAGAATAAAATAACAAAAAATGACAATCCTTAAGATGTCGACCCCAACGTCCAACATTTAACAATATAAATCTGGAAGTCCTCAAGGGAGCGAGAGTCAATATGAACTATTGGTATTTTGGAATCTAAGTACATATAGACTTATCTTTAAAGTAAAACGGTAACAAACTTATAGCACGTACAAAATACCGAACACTTCATTGTATTAATCATTTCGTTATCGGTTGTATTAAATATGCAAGTGGGGTGCTGACTGTACAATTTTAGGCGAGAGTAAAAATATAGACATTGATAAGTTAAGGTGAATTTATCAGGTCAACGTAACGTTTATTTTGTTTATTGTTATACTAGACTGTTAGTAACTGGTCTTCTCTATTGTTATACCAATTCCAAGGCTCACGCTGAAACGCAATGGTTAGAAATTTGGTTTCATCGGGTTTATTCCATTATGTTGTATCGCGCGTGGTATATATTCATACAACCATTGATAGCAAGTAAAGCTGAGAACGGGCACTGCAGTTATACGACCCGCCCCGACCAGTCGGAATTCGAGGTCGACCTGGCCCTGCGGAACTACAAGATTTCGAACCTGCCCGGTCCGGTCCGTTTGTAATACCGTGTTGGCTTGCTTGATGCGAAGAATACAGACGATATCAAAATATAAAATTGGCCAGATGTCTGTCTAGGGCCCTACGCCGACCAGCATCGGGTGCTCTAAGAAACACTGTCTCTGTTGCATGAAATCTTATACGCTTTTAAACACAGATATTTCGGCATATTGTTTCAAAATTATACACTGAAGTTAGACAAATGTTCCATAATTCCAAGAAAATTAAATTGCCATTGCTTCATGAACAGAAAGTTTCATTTTCACCACTAAGTGCCAGACCACGTTCAGCCAAAAAATTGACTACCTCGGCAACCCAGCGCAGCACGGCCCTTCCAGTTCTGAGATTCTGCTGTTATCTGGACAGCAATGGCCTGGTCAACCGTGCCGCCTAAACTTTTAATTTGCATATCTACAATTGATTTCCTTTGTTCAGCAGAAACTTCATGTCGAGTCAACACTTACGAGCAGTTTGACGAACAATCCTTCCACGTTGCACAGAGCTGATGTTCCAGGACACATAATTCGGCAACAGACGCATAAATAAATGTCACCTGTAGCGGGTGGTTAGGCTAGACATTGCCTTTCAGCACTCTCGCCATTATACAGAGTTCTGGTGAAATAGTGTCGGTTGATGGCAATGAAGTTTATGACAGTAAGTACAAAATATAATCCGGTTTCTATAATTCATGAACGATTTCTACCTGGTTTTGCAAATAAATGAAAAATCTCCCCGAACGACGACCGGGGAGGCCAATGAACGGGTATGCCCTACGCAGCACCGTACCGTGCGTATCCGTGAATTAATAACTGTGGAATAAACGCGACAAATATTTAAAACACATGCTTATCGAACTTTGCATATATTATTCGATCTTTGCTTAGATGGGAGAGCGGACCGAAATTTTTCGAACAGACTTGGCCCGTTGGAAATGGGACACATCATTGTCCGTACCATTCGTAATAGGAGGTCGGTTAGATGGGCCGCGATGGGTAATTTCGACCTCTAATATCAAGTAAACATTGTGATAACGTTGGTTTTAAAACTGATATTTATTGATTTTTTTCAATTATTAAATTGATCAATTACAAGTTGATGAAAACGACAGCAACGCCGTATAATAACGGCAAAAGCCAAAAACCTGTAAAACAGGATAATAACTTCATTAAAATATCAGTATTAGATATATGTACTGTACTTCTATATTACAGATACCTGTACCCTGGCAAATCCGTGCAGACACAGAGGAACGTGTTACACTGACCAAAATACTGAAACTGTCAAGTGCCTCTGTCCTGCGGCAACAACAGGAGAAACTTGCGATACAAGTAATTTTAACTTTACTCTTTCATGCCCAACACTGCTAACTGGCATTAGCGCGCATTGCATCCCGTTGCATTAGCTGAATTTGTCGAGTTATGTTATGTTTGCATGTGCGTTGTTATTCGCTGACTTTGTGCGGTTCGTTAAAAACTGAGCAATAGCTCATTGGTCATTTTTTCGGGTCAGATAGCTCAGTGGTTTGCGTGCAGGCGGGGTTCAATTCCTGGCATCGGGTTTATTTTCTCAAACATCTCTCGACCATCAAACAGATTCAGGGCGTTAAAAAGTTCAATCAAAGTTTAGTCAATCGCTTGATAAGCCCTTGCATGCCCAACTCGGCCAATTGCCGTCGTTGTGCATTACGACGCGTTGTGGTAACTACGTTTGTCGAGTACCATATGATTGCACGTGTGTTGTTACTCGCTCGCTTTGTGAGGCTCGTAGCGGAACAGAGCTACAGCTCATCGATATGCGTCTCATAGTGTGTTTGCACAGTTTGCATGGTAACTACGTTTGTCGAGTACCGTATGATTGCACATGTGTTGTTACTCGCTCGCTTTGTGAGGCTCGCAGCGGAACAGAGCTACAGCTCATCGATATGCGTCTCATAGTGTGTTTGCACAGTTTGCATGGTAACTACGTTTGTCGAGTACCGTATGATTGCACATGTGTTGTTACTCGCTCGCTTTGTGAGGCTCGTAGCGTAACAGAGCTACAGCTCATCGATATGCGTCTCATAGTGTGCTTGCACAGTTTGCGCCAGTACAGTCCGTATTCAATTCCTGATGCCAGCTTGAATATGCTGAACACCACACAATACTCTAACTTGTCGGGCATTAAAGGGACTAATGACTCAATCATACCGTTCAATATAGTCAAAATAAACACTCTGTATTTTGTTTATATGGTTAAAACAAAAACGTCTATCTGGTGCATTTAACTTACGATCGAATAATTACATTTAGCAGAGCTTCAGATATTTTGGACATAAATCTCGTTGAGTTATTATCTTTTTTCATATGGACCATAATTATTAGCTCAAGAAAATGATATTTGAAAGTTAACTCCAAAAGAAGCTGTCATCAACACCACATTTTGCACTTTAGGAGATGACGCAACACCCCATAGAGTCGTTATAGGTGTATCGATGTTTATATACTTCACCTTTATGCGCTTTGAGTAGTACACTACTCAACAGCTGGCGGGGGTGCTACGAAAGAAATTAGGGCGGCCCGCTCTTGCTCGAAAAATGGTAACCTTGCCCCACCATCATACTGCGCCCATGTTTGTAAAGTAAAATGCATGAATCAGTCAATGTAAAATTTATCCCGTAGCTATGTAATTAATTTTAGTAGAAATCGGCAACGAATAACGTGAATGCAGAATAAAACAGATGTAATTCGGAAACAGGATGGCAGATTTGGCAATTTTTTATTTGATGTATTTAGGAGCGTAACCATGTATACGAAATTTGTATGTCTTAACTCCGTTTGTTGAGTAACCAATGTTAAACAACCAATGCCTATTTTCGTGCCAAAATTAACTAAACTGCGGATATGGCGATTTGTAAATAAACAGCAATTGGATTGATGTGACTAACGTTTTTACAGACGATATAAAACAGGACATTGCTGCATATATACATGATGCGACAACAAGTTTACTAAATAACGAACCGAATGAAATGCACTGACGCAAAGAAGCGACAACTCTTAACAATAATACAACTAGGCTACTATAAAATGAAACTGAGGCGCGGATATTACGGCTGTGATAGCTTAAACAGCGTTCGGGAGCAGCTAATTCTCACACGAAAACTGTTTTGGCTAATATAACAATTATCCGTCATTTAATATATTGCTACCGAAGAATAACGAGCTCAAAACTGATATTTTGAGACAAAGTCAGCTCATACTTCAGTCGACCATACCTACCTTGTTATGCGCTAAGCTATTTGACTCAAATCACCACAATGCATACAACATTGCATGCCATATACATCTGCCACTAATAATATTTCCACACTAGTTACTGGGGGAACATGGTTATGTTGAATGTCACATTATTCTCCAAAAGCTCTAAAATCCTACGCTGCTTTGTAAATAGTTAAACCGATTTTAGAAGCATTTTCGCTTTGAATCTGAACTTATTGCATGCCCATAGCCTTATGACTACTATCTTATAACGGTCCATTTGGAAACATGGATTCGAGCACTAAATTCTATCAACCTTTATTCAGCGAGAAAACATTTCAATGTTGCATTAGTCATGTATAACCGGACAATAATTAGTATAATTTGACTTTCATAGTCTTTTTTCAATATAGCACGCATTAATGGCACCATCAGGGTATTAGCTCAACATGCGGAAGAACATCGTATGTTTATCCAGCATTCTATTATCAAATATTTGTTAAATGAATTGATTGTTTCTATTTTGCCAAGAATTTTTCACTGTGTGCTTGTGGGAATATTTAAGGTACTTGTTTCATACAAAGCGTACATTGACGAAATAACAATTACCACTGCACGAGTAAAACATTCCCCACAATGTATCTCGAAATCAGCCGGCTAACGCCATGAAATACCCGGTATTCTCATAAACAATATTGAAAATATTTATGACAATACTTTTGGTTGTAATGTTTCTATAAAACCTGAGAGTCCATTTAAGCATATATTCTTATCAAAATACTTTAATATAGTTCTTTCGCGGAATTTGGCGCACTATGGCCATCTACATTGTGGTTACTTTTTGATCGAAAGTTATCTTCAGCAACCACAAAGATTATATCCATGGTAACTATTTTAATACTTGTATTTTTTCTCAACATACCGTCTAATGATTGAGTGATAAGCTTAGATTGAACACAATAATGTCAAAATTATTCAAATGTTGTCAGTTATAAGTAACAAAAAATTTGCAACAGAGAACTTTGAACCTATTGATTACCTAAGCTTATAATTATGGATAATTTATAGCAGAAATAAATTGATGAAAATACCATCTTAGTTTCTTGGGCTTAACGACATATTGCTGATTGTCAATAGGAAATAACAAATTACAGTTCAGTGCTTGATATCAAGTTGGTTTCCAACTTAGGACTTTGGGAGAGATTCAGTATGGCTAAAATATTAGAAATTTTTACTTTTCGAATTTTGATCAAAGCGCGAACTTAAGTGTTAACCGGTGTTCTGCAGCCCAACTATTACTTTTACGGCATGGTTTCACCGACGTACATTAATTTATTGATGGCTTCAGTGAGAGGTACTAAAAGTCTCAGATAACTTTAAAGGCACATGAACATACATTTAATATGAGCTTTGGGGTAAACGATACGTCCATCACTGGACAGGAACTAAAATTCGCTAAATTTGCAACAGCACTGTAATACCGGGCTCGCTGGAAAAATATTAAAAATGACATAAGACAGGGTTCTCAGGTATCTTATAATATGTCAAATTAGAGATTTCATATTACCTGCAATTCGTATAAGTGATAACGAAAATCCTGGATCGACATACAAATATACTTCAATTTTTAATGATGATTCAACAGTCAAGATGGGAAGCTACTGCAGTAAACGTATGATCACTCAGAAATTAAGTAGCACTGCACTAAAAGTCGCTCCAGTAAAATTGGTTAATCCGTTCCTCACATTTAGGCCTGCTGCAAATAGCAGTATAAAGCTTAGTTAACGTAAAATGATCAGAAGAGATAATTTAGCAGAAGAAATAAGACGAGGTGTATAATTATATACGTATCTATATTGAGATTGCCATAACTGAATGGCCATAGTCAATTCATGGTGAAGTGTGAAATGTGTAAAACGCTTAATAACAAGAATTTACTGAAATTAATTTAAATAATATAAATTAAAATTAAACATTTTTTATCGATATAATGTATTTAAGAACGATATATAGTATTATTTGCCTTTTAAAATGTAAATATAATATTCAATAAAACATGACTATGTTATATTTAAGTCTTGGACGTAATTGTTGTGTCCGACACCGACCCAATTCTTAATGGCTCGTTTAAATCAAAGCCTCTGACGAACGAATTCAGCAATATCACTAGTCGCCTCAGATTTAATGCTGACCTGATATCTGTCATAATTCTCAACGTAACAAATGTCGAATTACGATCTCAAAATGGGATTATCACCATAACAGGACAAGACGACGGTGATTATTTGAGGTATATACAAGATAATCGAGCCTTGAATATAAACTATACGGCTGCGTTTAAGTAGACGGGAAAATTTAGCAAATGATCATGATTATGTTTAAGAATAGGCTTAAACTTAAGTTTAAGTTAAGAGTATGTTTAAGTTAGGTTTAAGTTAAGTTTAAGAATAAGTCAAAGGTTTTACATTACTGTTGTTTTACATTACTCTTAATATATACAAGATAATCGAGCCTTGAATATAAACTATACGGCGGCATTTAAGTAGACGGGAAAAGTTTAGGAATGATCATGATTATGTTTAAGAATAGGCTTAAACTTAAGTTTAAGTTAAGAGTATGTTTAAGTTAGGTTTAAGTTAAGTTTAAGAATAAGTCAACGGTTTTACGTTACTGTTGATTATAGGGGTGTAAGGTTCTCCAACTTAGTAGATGGCGTGGGTATGAGCGGAGGACCTCGAAAAGCACAGGGCAGGAAGGGTGTGGAAATTTGAATAATTCTCCCAGCCAGTTACCCGTGATTTGCACTGTTCTTGTCAATTTTTACCCAATTTTGGCGGAGTTTTCGGAGATTCAGATGGAATAGCACGGCTTAGGCTTAGTCTAATGTTTAAACTCAGGCAAAGGCATTATTTTGCCATTATAATTAGCGTTTGTTAGAACGGTTACCGTTAGTTTGTATAATGCTAATGCTTATAGTATGACGCAAGGCTTATTATTGCGTAATAATCCTTAGTGTGAAGAGTACGTTATAACGTAGACTTAGTGGTTAGTAACCAGTTGATCTAGATACCAGATTACGTTTCAAATCTTATATTAGTGTAACATGTAAGTCATTAGTGCATTAGTCAAAAGCTGTTTTGGTTAAAAAAACTAAGCTTGGTGCAAGGTTTATACGCGTGCTTATATTCTAAAGATCAAAATTTTGTTTAAAACTTCAGCTAAGTGCAAAATTTATGGTTATATATTCCAAGAAGAGCGCCTAATGCGGCGTTCAGGTTATAATGTTCTCAACATTTGAAACACAGTGAAAGTCACAGCCTCGACAGCAAGGTGCCTTAGACACCCCTGTTTTTCATAAAATTTTTCAAAGGTGGTTACCTAGTGGTGTTGTCAATTTCCGACGGCATCAATGAAAATCATCGAAACAAGGCGTGAAAAGATTTATCTAGCAAAAATCAGACTAAATGTTGCTGTTGGCACTACCAGTTTAAATAGAGCGAGTTGGACTAAGGTTCAACACGAGTTTCTGATATATATTGAATGCATATTGTTCACTCGCTGTTAAACTGGTTAGCCAAAAATAGCGACATTCGTAGCCATAACGGTTGCCGCGGAGCATCCAGCTGACGTCAGAATGTCAGCGCAGCAACAGTTAAACTATTGTTTTATACTATTATGCCATAAATTTTTTGTACCCGCAGATACTTTGATTATGATTAATTATTTTATTTCATTCTAGCGTCACAGCAAATGATACGAGTCAATTATTTCTTCAACGATTCTGGATCAATATGCCGACATCATATTCCGCGACCGTTATTGAGTTGTACACAGACACGCCCGGCGACATGATTAACGTTGATTACGGTAAGTAACGCGAGTATTAACGTAAGAAAGTTTGATGGGTTAGGCATCTGATTTTATTTAATTTTCCTAGAACACTCAGCAAACTACCACTGAGGAACGAAAGTTGCGCGTGTACACGTCGTCCTAAACACACCAAATCGTAATTTAAGCTTTGACAGTTATAAAAGTTAAAAATATTACAAGCCATTGTACTAAATTAATTACAAATATTACCTGAATTCGTTTCACTATTGTTTAATATATCTCTGATCTCGACTAATATGTGCGATTCTTTATCCGCAAAAACCAACAACTTCCTTATCTCATGTTTCTATCACTATAAATCAAACAATCAACCCCACTCAAACATCACAGTCCGTCTGGCTACTATGTTTTTGATCTCTCAATACGCAAATCTTCGCATCTATCATAGCAACATATATATCAAGGGTTCAATGCGATCACCCATTTACCCGAATATTCTTGGCACTGCCGCCGAAATTGTGGTTGACTGGCCACCATCGAATACTAAAATAATTTAGAACGAACGTTCTTATCTCATGGCAATCTCCGGCACCTCCGACCGTATATATTGCACAGTTCTTAGGAGCCGAAGACTGTTACACCATTCTTCCCGCAGAATGCGAAACAACGTAGGGCCTAGGTGAAATCAACCACTACGAAATCACTCCGAAAGAACATTTAAACGAGTTCATTACGAAGGGATACCCCGTTTTCGAGTCCAATTGATGTATTTGATATTTAAATCTTTTAACTGCGATTCCATCATACTCAGTTTGTTGCCTTTACGAGCTCCCAGGCAACACAGAAGACCTGTTTCAATTTACAAGATAGCTCAAGAACCAATTCAGAAAATATACCACCCGACATTTGATGAATTTCGCCACTTTGTTTTGTTTGCCTCGCGAATGTTTTTTTAAGTTACGACATACCGAATCGGACAAATAAGATTTGATCTAGAGAAATGAAAAATATCTCGGGTTGGTGCTGGAAACGATCCCAACAATTGTTCGAGTTCCCTGTTTGGACTTTCCCGGTAACCCAATGGCAGAATATCTCCTCTAAAACAGACCCATATGTGTTGCAACCACCGACCACGTCGACCGTTTCGAGCTAATGCTTCACGTAATCCGCAAGGCCAGATTAGACCATTGTTACCCTAACAGACCACAAGAGAGGGAGCGTCGTTATTCCTGCAATTAATGCAATCCAAAAACGCCATCAGAAACTCGCTGTTCTGTTGCTGCAATTCATGTAGCATAATCTCAAGCTAAATTTGTCTGGAATTTATTAACCACCCTGCGTAAAGCACAATCCGCCGTGCCTCCACCCAGGTAGGACAATGTCGAGGGACATGTCGCCAAGTATCCTTTGGCATAACCACACTTGCCACTTTTACACAAGATGACATACTATTGACAGCTCAATAGACGATCCCCCATACCAACAGAATTAAAAACGGTAAAACCGTGAGCGAACAAAACATACAACGATTTGAAGTCTCATGATGCGACTACTGTAAATAATTTGCTTAAATGTCAAAATATGACACATTAATGTTTGAAAAACCTTAGTGACGTTTTTCAATTAAATTGTTGGTAAATGCAAAACGTCATTACATTCAAAAATGAGAAGAGAAGCATTCCTACAATTCTTTGCTTTCTTCCGAACTTCCATCACTTGTAGATTGTTTCATCTTATTGACAGAGCATATGACGATTGTCTATGTTGATAGCAGCATATGACGATTGAGCATATTGATAGCAGCATCCCGCATATGACGATTTGGAAGAAGACCATGTGAAACAGTATCGGTTTGGCTAATGCTATTACTACTAAACTTGTTGTTCATTTTCTATAGACATACATGCTGAACCGGTCGTCGTATTAATTTACGGTTTCGCTACTGGAATTTCACTGATCCCACCAACGAGTTCTTATTTGCTCAATAACTTTTTAATGCCCGACTTACTTCCCTGACCAAACGTTCATAAAACCCTTACATCCAGTCTGCAAACTCAGTAACAAATTTCAATTTTATGCCGTGAGGCACTGCAAATTTATGCACAGCCTATTTATTGGTTATGCATGAGTTAAGCTGCGTTGCTTACCATCCTCTATGACACTATGTACAAAACGGTGCTAGACAACAGAATGGTAATGGCAATAGTTAATTCAAATTCAAAAATTTCTGATCGTTCACACAGAGTGACTTATCGCAAAATGGGGTAATTTTTGCTTGCTAACACAATGGAGCTATCTGCTGTTCGGCCGCGATTTCGTTTCATAAGGCACATCGTGTCATATCGCATTCTCCAATATTTTCAATACGCTAACACATTTCGTTTTATTAATGACACCAAAATAGACCTTGGGTTTCCTTAAACAAAGCTAATTAGCGAACAATACAATTTGGCAAATAGTTCCATGAAACTGGAAAAGATCTGGAAACAATCTGCGATGGACTGATTAGTTCCAGGATAGAAATGGAAATGCTTGAGGGAGTTCGCTGGCAACAAGCGCGCCTATCCGCCGAGAATATTTTAGTGTTTTGACATTGAATACAGAACGGTAAACAGTGGTAGTACAACGCATAAATCTCTTGAGTGATGAAAGCTGAGACCCATCGATGACTTCAGTTAACAACATAGGATCTGATTTTACTATAAACACTACTTCGGCGGATTTTTGCGATATTTAAATCAAGGAGTGTCCACACCGACTATAGTAAGAAGATCCTCAACGGCATATATATGTATATCAGTATTGTCTTTCAGTTTTAAACCGTAATTGTTTTAGATGAGAACGGCAATAAAAAAGTAGGCACGTCGATCTAAAACACCTTAACGTTTTTAGTAAACATTTCAATTTATACACTATGCTTAAAATAATGCTTTGGGTGAGTACCTTTTGTCGTAGTAACATGTATATGGGTTTACCCATTACATAATTACAACTACTAATTATTTGTACGGTGTGTTCAGGCGTTCGCAATTTTTAGCCGCTATGGTCTATGGGCTATGGTCTTTGGGCTTTGGGGTGAGGTTGTTTTTTGTTGTTCGGTGACATATATATTTGTTTTCATATGTTTTGCCCCAAAATTGTAGTAATAGCAATGTCTTTGGAATAATGTTGAAATGATGATTTGCATAATGATTATCCGCCTTTGAAAGATTTTCACAAGTTTTATGGCTCAAGAAAGCTGAAATGAAATATTATGCTTTATTTCAACACTATTTTGCGCAACTGAAGTTAAGGTGACCCGCTAACCATCCTATTTTACAATTCCCGATGTGGAATACACATCCATTGTTACGGAACAAATAATATATTCGATTTGGTTCATTGCTAGCGCAAACTTAGAGATTTGCATTTGGGTTATAACAGTTCAGCTTTGAAATAGGATTCCTCTTTGTTAGTGAACAAATCTAATGTAACTCTGGCGTCATAAACGATGCGGACCTATTATTTATCAATTAGTGCTCACGAACAAAACCCTTGTTAATTCAAATCGGACATAATTCTGTTCACAAACAAATTTTATATTCTCGAACAAAAACTAGCATTTTCTCTCACCGACTAAAGAAGCTCGGTGACGGAAATTCTTACAAAAAATAAAATAAGATGGTCAGCGATGTCATTTTATGTTTAGTTGCGCATTAGGTACAAAAACGAAAATAATCGGTGTTCACGATTCTGTGGCTTACATAAATTGGAGATTAGTCAAACTCGTTGAATTATAAATATCTTACTTCGAGTTTGAACATTTAAAAAGATCGGTTTCTTCATGCTGAATTGACACCTTATTTAAGGAACAACTGTTATATCTAAAGCAAAACAGTTTTCCAAGCAGTGCTTAAACAAATGGCTTTAGCAATTTATGTTAAAACAAACTTGTACTTTTACATGTTTGATGGTGTTTTTAATTCAATTCTGTATATATAAAAATAACTTCATGTTTGCTAAAGGACATAATCAGACCTATCTTTTGCAGAATTACCACTGTTCCATATGTTAGTAAACGCCCAAACCTGCGACACCTTTTAACATAATTTGACATTGGTGACATTTTTACAAAACTTGTAAAAACAAAAATGGCAGATTACGTTCGAACATGTCTGTATACTGTAAAACAATCTGAATCTGGACTGCTATATCTATGTGGTCGTTGTGGTTTCGTGCTGGACCAATGGTAACCGCATTTAATTAACAAATAAAACAAATCGATAGGGTGCAATAGAGAAGAGCCAACGCTTGGTGAACAATAGCTCTGTTGGTGATGATGTGCTTCGATAAAGCACGAAGTAGGCTTCCTTCTTAGCATCGGGACGAAGCCTGATCCATCAGCTGCTCGATCAGGCCGAATCATCCGCGAACATCTTTTCGTGAAAAATCGGCAACTTGATCGTGTTTGGTAGTCCGAGCCAAGCAAAGTAGCGAAACGTGTTTGATCAAATGCCAATTTGACAGGCTTCCTGTTTGAGGAGGCGCTCTGTTGGCGGTATTACGAAATTGTCGTCGTCATTGTTGCTCAGCACCAGCAATAGTTCGAGATCGTGTTCCGACATGCTTTTGAAACTGACAGGCCTTGTATTGAGCTCGACATCTCATTGAGTTATACGATCAAAAATATATCTTCTACAGAAGCACAATTGAGGCAAGAATTGTAGCATTTTCAACGCTCCTTCGGTTGTGGGGGGGGGACTCAGAAAATGATGGAATCAACAATTTTTCTTCTTCAGTGACCGTATTGGACCCAAATTAGCGCAAAATGAAAAAAAATTTTCTCCACTTCCAGCCCCCTCCAGGGGGCGCATACCCAAAACCCTAAGTGCATGGATTGCCTCCCAAAACCTTTTGCTCCGATTTCCATTTAAGTCGGCTCCGACCTATTTTCGAGGTCGTACAATTCAAATATAACGTTAGTTTTATCAGCCGGCCATCCAGTCAGCCTAAGGCTAAGCCTAAGCCTCAGCCTAAGCCTCAGCCTAAGTCTAAGCCTCAGCCTAAGTCTAAGCTAAGCTAAGTCCTCGGGGGGCTTAAGCCCCAGAACTCCCCGCTTCTAAGCCGCTGCGCTGGCCAAGGTCATAGAGCCTCTCCAGGCATGGCCACGGTGCCTCCCTGACTGGGTAAAGCGGTACCGTTGTCTTGATATTAAACACAAACATATTGACATTTGAGGCACAAACCTGCAATCTTCGCAGTTTCACCTCCATTTCTGTAGTTCTCGATTGCGCTTCCAGTATTCTTAAGTTTAACTTAAGGCTTTTATATCCATCATATTCTTTGGTCATATTGTTTCAGAAATCATTACGTATGTAACATGCCTGGAGGTAGACCTTCCAACACTCGTTACACCATTATTCCGCCTGATCAAATCATTCCCCGTCAAAATATACAACATCTTACCTTTAAATATAACACCACTGTACGCCGAATAATAGACTATGACCAAACACTATCCCTACTAACAGAACTGAGGCTAATTGCTAACACTAAGACGTGCGTCTGCGGCCAAACCCGCGATCTAGCTCCCCGCAATGATGTCGTACGACACGATCACTATGAGTGGCGTTGCAGTGACTACAAAAACTGCAAACACAAATATTAAATCCGCCATAATTCTTTTTTTTCAACCGCCATCTAACTCTTGAAAAAATAATAATCCTAATATTCGGGTACCTAGACAATCTGAAGAGCAAATTTATAATTAAAGAACTGGAAATTGGAACCGAAGCCGCCACAAATTGGTACAACTACTGCAGGGACATAAGCCATGTTCTTTCGTCAAAAATACCATCGCGGCCAACCAAACATGGCTGCGTTCTGGGCATGCTTGAACGGCAAACCCGAAGATGCATTCTGTTTCCAATCCCAAACCGCACAATTCAAAGAACAATGCCACTCATCATACAGCACCTCCACCCCGGCATCAGGATACTCACCGATAGCTTAACAACATACATCCACGGCATGCGCCACCTGCCTCGGCCGTCTCCCTACAACCACGCTTTGGTCAATCACAAAAACCGCGAATTCGTTAACCCTCAAGACCCAACCGCCCACACTCAGAACATCGACGGTCTTTGGGGCCGCATCAAACATTTTTTCGTCAACGTGCTGGCATAACCGCCGAACTGTTCCCTCGTTATCTGTGCGAATACATGTGGCGTCATCAATTCAGTTACAACGCACAAGAAGCGTTCTTTGATCAGTTATGCGACATGTATGCCTTCTAAAGTAAACAAATCACATTTGTCTACTACTTATTTAATTCTGACATCTATATCCGCCACCAATGAGACCAATCATGCAAGTTTTATAATTATCTTGTATTTTAAGAAAATTAACACTGCAGTTATATTTTCCAGCATATTATCTCATTAACTAACAGTGCAATCTTTTTTCAATAACACCGCCACAAATCCTGCCGTTCTTTATATAATATATGAAAAAATTGGCAAAATCGGTAAATTCGTTCGTGAGATATGTTTAAAAATGTAAAAATTTCCATTTTTACCCACAATTACTTTTTTCGACCCCTTAATTTTACGGGTTCACAGTGAACGCCACAGCCACCCGAGAGCTTCGGAACCCACTTCATTCGAAAGGGCGTAAAAAATAAGTCCATGAGGGGTAGGTGGGTTGACAATTTTAAGCGCAGCTTTAAGCATTTTAATGCCAAAAATGCAAGTTATTGCCCATTTTGAATCCGCTAAAAATTCAACAATAATGATAAAACATCTGAGGTATAGCTGAAAAGGCGCGACCCTGATTGCGAAACAATCGGTTTTGGGGGTATGAGAGGATTAGGGGTCCAGAGACTATGGGGCATAGCTGAAAAGATGGTGGGCCCTTCCCCGAATTTACCGCCCACCCCAACCGAAGAAGGGCCGCATTTTCTGCACCATTCACGTTGCACAAAAAGAACTTTGGGTCCAGTCCAAATTTTAATGTCGTTTTAGGTTAAATCCAACATTTCACACAATCACTGAACTCAGAAACAGCCAAAGACGCAGAATGTTTATGCAAAATTTAGCTCACTAGAGTTCAGGTGCAGACTTAAAATGGAATACACCTGGCAATGTGAAACAGCAACTAAGGCTATAAAAGACTGTATCCTGTCATGTGTATTACGTGACTTTTCACACGTGTTTATATATATACGGTTGGCATCACAATATAACATTCAAATGCTTGCATATGGTTCATCTATTTGAGAATAAACTCATTTTGCATGTTATGCAGTTTCACTCTTACGTTAAACCGATAAGTTGCAAGTTTTTCAAACTAACGAAGATGCTGCAAAATATTAATAGCTCTATTTAGAAGCGAGCGAAGCGATATATTTTAACCTCATAACAAATACGATGGTCTCAGCGAAGCATCTAGTCTGTCAAATCGCGTATTTATAAGAACATGTCTCTAATTATAGAAATAATGGAGACAGAAACAATTTGCGATCATAATTGCGTGTCGCAGAATACTGATCATTGTTCTGTACGATCATTTCAATTAAAGTGTATATGCAAATATGGAATCATTGGCTACACATGCGAAACAGGTAATGTTGCGATCAATTTTTGAAATTTTGTTAAAACTGGGAATATGGCGAATATGATTTTACCATTGCATATAGTATAACTAGGCATGCATACAATGTAATTTTGCCTCAGTTGCCAAAAGAACAAATATTCATGGCTTTTTAAAAACGCTTCTTCTGACCTTTCACCAAAAACTACAAATTTGCGCA
>JASANE010014912.1:0-53866 GCA_030248225.1 Trileptium ribeirensis
TGTCTCTGGTCAGTTACGTATTGCTGACTAGACCATACGATCCAGCGGTATACGGTGTATACATGCACTCTATAATGAAACAGATGGTGTATGAGACACCATCAACATAACTATAGTGGCTAAATAAATCTATTGTTTATTACAGACGATGTCAAGGACACGATCCACAAACACATTATAAGGTGTGTAAATAACAGCATGGTGTAGTTGACATCATATAACTTTTTATAAATTCTCAGCGTAGTGTACACCATAATATTTACCGACACTACACTACATATGTATACAATTTTAAAACCCATCAGCAACACTATGGTGCCCAAGACACAATATATTGGATGGTGGCAGACACGAACAAAACTTGGACATGGGGGTGCTTAATAACGTAAACGCCGTATTAGTAATAATGTGCATTAAGACAGACCATTCTAAAGCCTTATTCGACGATAAGGCCACTATGTCATCCGTCGTACTAAAACGATTACAAAAAACGTACTATAATACATAAAAAGCTTTCTAAACCTCTACTGCGTGTAATAAATTGTAAAATGCTAGATTGTTTGTCAGAAATTCACATATGAACATTTTATTATTTCACGAAAAGTATTTCCAGGTACACCCATCATGTTAGAAATACAATGGATATGTGCATATTTCTATCGTATATAATATTATTTGGTTGATAGCGCATATATGCAATACTCTATTAATAATGTAGGAAATACATTCGCACCTCGTATGCATTCAACCGAAACATGTTTTCCTATTTACGATTTCACATATACGTTGTATTTCTAACGAAAGGTCTGGAAATACAATCCTGAACGAGTTTGGCCCGGATTAATTTGACGCATATAGCGTATGGTTAGTCACAGTTAGTTCAAATTAAAAGGTGACTGCAATTTATTACCACCTACAAGTTTAAATTACTGGGTAATTACTGTATTACACGATAAGTACCCAGAAGAGTACTGGGTGCATCAAAGTTTGCAATACCCCATTCATTTTTAACGTGGATGACCTATTAACGATAAGTTTTCGCCCGTATATCAATACAAACGAGCAACATTATCACTTCCAACATTAACTGTCGCTGGTTTCGACAATCCAGTTTGTATTTGCACGTAGCTTGCCCTATTAAAGCAGTATTGTGCATCAATACGCCACTGTTTAATGACGCGAATTGATTGCTATTGAATAGCGCCGGTTTCGAATTTATTGAATAAAGATAATTTAGTTCTCAAATTTACAAACCAAGCTTATACCGATCAACGGCCTACAGACTATCGCCATATCATATATGCTCGAGGTCCGAAAATTGCAGGGTGTGGTAGCCGGGTCCTCGGAGAAGGGTGAGGTGGGTCAGGGGTGCTTTTCTGTGTCTTCTTCGTTTCCTGACCGAATTTTTAACAATCACAAGTTGATTATGTAAGCTTAGCTCAGTATTACGATTAGAAAAGTATTACGTGGTAATTTGAAGCACTAGAAGTAGTAAGAGATTATTTTTTATTTAAAGTGATATTACAAGTTTCAAAATTCGTGTCTTCTAGTGTTTTTATACAATTTATATAATACTGGGTAAGTATAGAGTAAAGTGGCATCTTGCAATAAATTTCTAACTGGTCGGTTTATCCTAAGCAATAATTATTAATCATTCTTCTGCTGTTACATAACGTATGTGTCAGCTGATCAGCTCCTTTAACTATGCTTATGATTTCCGGATGGGTTTAATACACTATCAAGACTTACGGAAATATCAATTGCCATTCCAATTATCTTTCTAGCTGTGTAATTATTCTGGAGACTTCGGCTAGCTTTATGTGTTGTTTGCACTTGCAACGCTGGTGTATTTTGCGCTTGTTGTTACCTTCTGGCCGCTCTCACTCTAATTTTTTTAGATTAAGATACCGGCTACATTTCAAATCACTTAGGATAAGATGCCACACGGTTAAAATTGCCTCAAATAATGCAGGACATGTTAATGAAAGTGTGACCTTATAGTTCAGTTGATCGTTTGCAGTTTCTTTCTCCATGTTCAACTGCCGATTTTGAACCGAATTTCTTGCATATTGGA
The DNA here is from genome assembly GCA_030248225.1 of Trileptium ribeirensis. NCBI lineage: Eukaryota > Metazoa > Nematoda > Enoplea > Enoplida > Thoracostomopsidae > Trileptium > Trileptium ribeirensis. Next base: position 2,075 of record JASANE010014912.1, read on the forward strand.
GAGTTTATTGTTGCAGCAAATATACCGGCTCGTGCGTATAGCAACATTGTCTGATTAACATGGCATAAAAGAAACAATGCTTCGGAAGAGAACTTGAAATCACGTTGATTCCAATTTATGTGAGTTATAATACCAAAGGTACCAATATGTAGGTTCATAAAACATAACAGACACAACCATAGCATCTTTGATCAATGAATAAATGGCTTAAGATTGCACATACGAATTTATGTTTCTATGCTTAAAGGTGTTAACTCCATCGGCATTGGTAAAGTTTTACTTGATAAGATTATAGAGCAGTTTCCTTAGCACTGAAATTTTCTTTTGTCAAAAAGTTTTGCAGAGGACACAATTTTTGAAGTTGTATAAACCACTGGTGTCGCATCTTTCCGTGGAATACGACGTAGGCGGATTACACCGATGATTTTAAACTTTAAATTTATCAAAATCCATTTTTTCATTGCTGAATGTTTAAATAGTTGATAAATTGCGTCAGAAACGCCGCTTCAATTGTTTTAATTAATTTTTACGCGTAGAAAAAATCAAATAATTTTACGTGTTACAATGGATTGCGGAATTTATCAAATTTTAGTTTTGGAATAGAATTTCGGAAAACATACTGTAAATTTTTTGTATCAGCTAGGGGTTTACCAAAGTAGCAGAAAAGTTGACTAAAGGAAATAAACTACGCGGAACCCAAGATTTTTCGCAGGTTATAGGAACGCCACGGGAACTTTATTTCTACCAGTAGGACCCGGATATGTTTCACCTAACGGCCATGCCGTGCGTGTCATCGCTTAGAGAATCACGCAGCAATTTGTTTTCCAGTGTTCTTTTAATATCTGATAATCTGTTTGAAGTGACTGAACAACAAGCAGAGACAAGTAACGTTGTGTAACCGGCATAGTAACAACATACAACTTTGACTAATGCTTAATCTAAAAATTGTCATACAAAAGGTATATAATAGTGTTTGTTATGGTCTGAACGTAGAACCAGAGAGGTTTGAGCGAAAAAATAAAGCTAATCTAATTGTTCCAGCGAACATACATTTTTTAAGTCCAGAAGTCCAGTAAAACAAAATATACCTTTACCTGAGCAGTATAGTTGTCAGAATAGTAATATGGCATTATATTGAATTCTTCACCAACACATTCACCATAAGGCTTCGACAGCGAATGCATAACCGTCTGAAACGAAGCTGAACTTGCGCTATAAATACCCGACCACATGCAACTGTATTGTTATAGTGATATAATAAAGTATCCCTTCTATAATTAAACATACCCTTCTACAACTTCGGTTATCACATTTTATCTTTTTGCAGATCCCTGCTGCAATCTTATATACATTGCATTTATTGTTCCTGTTATTAAGTTTGTTTGTTAAGTGAAAAAATAAAGTTACTTTCGCACCAACGTGAAGAAAAGAATTTCAGATATACCGAATGTGTTGGATTCACATTGAAATTTAAACAAATTCACTATTGATATTTGCGAAACAAAATTAAGAAACTGTGCAAAATTTCACAGAGCAACAACTTGTGAACATTCCTGAAATGTCAGGGTTGAAAATTACATTAGCTCATAAACCGAATTCTAGCAGTGAAAACAAAATATATCGACAGCGGATTTCGCATATTTTTGTTTGAATGCTTTTTGCATCATTTGTATAGACACGGGAAGTCCTTTCTCGACAGTAAAACATGTATTAATTCTAACCTGCTCAGTAACCATTATTGAAGATATTTAAAAATTATAGTCTGATTATAAAAAGGGGCTTAATGCTGATATCGGGCCCAAAATCGAAAAAAATTCGATTTGCCCAAAAATAGTTATATAGGGGTAGTTTGGGACGTAGAATTCATTTTTGCTATTATTTTTGCGATCCTGTTCGTCTTTGACACACCCAGGCAGGGTTCAAAATTTTTCACCAAAATCAAACCCCTTACACATATTCTTCAAAACCCGGTGAATTTGATATTTTTCCGATTTTCCTACTTGAATTTGTTTATATTTGTTTGGTTTAACTTGCAATTCGATAATGCTTACCACATCTATTTCAGGATTATATACAAATCTAAAGCACGCTCGGGCCATGGACATATTTACTGTTATTAATAATATTAATACTGATGAAGGTGGGATCCAATTTTTGCAAGAATATAACATTCAACAGTTACGGATTATATGCAATACTTCCGGGATATATGTAGCTGGAAACTACTTCAAACACCAGTAGTATTAGGTGGACCTGGCACGGTATGTCAGATAGACGAGAGTGTAATTTCTAAACGCAAGTATAACAAGCGTCGAGAGCGATGGGTCTTTGGTATATATGATTTGCTAATTAAGGAAGGATATCTTTGCTTTGTCGACGACCGCTCTGCAGACACCCTGTTGCCTATTATTCCAGCTCACATAGCTCCGGGATCGACCGTTCATTCTGATCAGTGGCCTGCGTACCGTGGGTTGAATCACTTGGGCTACTTTCATGAGACCGTTAATCATAGACAAAACTTCGTGGATCCTGTGTCATGAGTGCATACAAACCATGTTGAATCTTTTTGGATGTGAGCGAAAAAGAAGCTCAAATGCATGTTTTGCACAACAGACGAGATTCTCCTCGGACATTTGGACGAATTTATGTGGCGCCAAAGGAGTGGACAGACATTTTATCTCGCTTTTTACAATATGATTCGCCATATTGCCCAGCGTAATCCATGCCCATGAAGATGTTAAACAAACTAGTAAGCACTATTTGCGCGAAAGACTGGTTGATTAAATGTATTAAATGTAAATCTCATGTACTTTCAGGTGAAGTAACGAAGTACAACGAATGTTTAGAACACGTAGTCAATTGGAAAAATGTCAAATTCACCGGGTTTTGAAGAATATGTGTAAGGGGTTTGATTTTGGTGAAAAATTTTGAACAGTACCTGGGTGGGTCAAAGACGAACAGGATCGCAAAAATAATAGTAAAAATGAATTCTACGGCCCAAACTACCCCTATATAACTATTTTTTCGATTTTGGGCCCCGATATCAGCATTAAGCCTAAAAAGGTTCCTAGTTCGGTCTGTTATAATAGTTTCCAGCCAAGTGATATATGACTTATCTACATCTACTATTGGGCAACGGTGGGCTTTGAGGCAAACGGTACGCCTTGGAGCGGTCCGAAAGATTTTGTGTCATCGGACAGCCAGTCGACTGCTTAATAGATGGCCACTTAATGTGAGTGACAATAATTGGTTTTCCAAACGGAACCTAAGTATCTATAGCACAAACTATCACATTAATTTGTAAGCAAGAAATATTTCGCGTGATAATTTGAATTTGGAAAATGTTTATGGGACCGCATTATTCTTCAAAAATCTCCATTCTAACTTTAATTGTGCCTACGTGATGTAACATACCCAGTAAATTTTGGTCAGTCTCAATGCAGGAAGTTACATATTTATACTGGTTATGACATCAAAAGGGCATTTTACAACGTCGTTATCACTTCCCACAGCGGCCTTCCACTTAAGTTGAGCGTAAATATATACGACTAGTCGAGGCTACAGTACACAATGATATTGATAATTCTCCGTTCGGCCAACCGCCTAAAATAACTGGTCTTTGCTTTCGAAGCTCTTCAGCAGCGAAAATTATTAACGGCTGGCCCCGCAGCCATCGCGCAAACACTTCAAACGGGTAAATAGAAATGTGATGCGGACTGATAACGTTCTGGAAATATTTATCTTAAAATATTTTTGTAAGTAAAACAGCAAAGTGGTGCATTTCTACAGTGACGTACACTTGCACTTCGAATACACCATGTTTGTGATATAATCTTTTAGTCTTCATGTCTAGTGTCCTCTCGTTTACTGTTTAAGCACATTTTTCTGTTTATTCTAGGACAGCTGCACTGTCCGCTTCCGAAGTCCACAACCACTGATCATAACGTATCTTCAATTTATATTGAGGAAACACCGTTCCTGTTTGTACAGTGTTTAATACAACATTTTTATGTTATTTGTAATTATGTTTTGGCTTAAACTAAGATTTCCACGTCAGCTGTTAATAAGTTGCATGTTCAAATTGACTCGGCAAAATTATAGCGTATAGAAAATAGATATTTTGTTCCGAAATAGCTCGGTACGAAAATATTTCGGAAACACGTGCTGCAGCTGGCATTCCAAATGCTAGAAATTAATAAAGCCATTAGGAAGACATTTCCAATTTATTTTTACATCTGATTCGAATGACAAATCGTTCATCAAAAGAAATAAATTTTATATTTTGTGAAAAACCTACATATCGAAGCTGAAAATTGTTAATAAATCCGGGCATAATGCTGAAGCCATCCAGATCTGGAAACGGCGTGCGATTTGGCGTATGAAGGGACATACGGAAGCCGACAGTATCGATACGATTCGAGTATGATTCCAGTTGTGCATCAAGTGTAAGTGTTAATCCTAAAATTAGCAACAAAACTCGGTAAATTATTTTCAGGTTTGTAGATTTGAATTCTGATATCGCTATTCAAATAAACCTAAATGTCCTGAATTATTATGGTAAGTCGCTTTAGACTACAGAATTTATCTATTTTGCGTGTCAAATGTTGTGTTTCAAGTTGTAAAATTTGTGTTACTTACATATAAGACAAGTTTTGTTAGCAAACCAAAGCCTTTGGATTAGTTTCCGGTGTCTGTCTGCTCCATTCAGTCTCAATCTTTGGATCGAAGCTCGATTCAGATACCAATGTTATTATACTAAAACAGAAAGTTTCGATTCAGGCATATGAATTCTTAACGCCCACAATGGAATTTCACTATGCACATCATGAATTGTAAATAATCTACCGATAAAATGTCCTCACTATTTCATGCCCACAGGTGGTAAATGTACTCAGCCAGTGTGATAGTGTTGTGCTGTGATAATTGTCTTGTGTTAACTGAGTTTGTTGCGTGGAGTATGTTTGCACTTGCGTGGATTGCAAAAATCAAGCAACAGTTTCTAGATAGTTTCTGCATACGCTACTTTTAATTGTACAAATAGAATTGACCGTGATGTCTCCTTGAGTTTGGCATTTCAATCGTTTCGGTCTCTTGAATTTTGTATGGAAGTGATATGCTCTGGCTCTTATCAAAGAAGAGACCAAGTGGAATCTAGAAATTTTGAACGTCCAATTTTTAAGGGTCTGGCTCAGTGTGCATGTTAATCCTTAGTATGAGTTCGTTTTTACAGAATTAAATTTACCATTTTCGACACCAGCTCGCTGAGCAATTGCTCGGGTCGTCATATTGTTATTAAATGTATAGCAGGCTCCGTACGCTTGATGATAAAAGTCATCCCTGAAATAAAATTATAATACGTCGAAACAGTTGATTTTAAGATATTTATGTTTGAATCCTACAACTATCAGTATCGATTGTACAAATCTATCAATATAGAAAATCGCTTACAATGCAGAAAGTACCCGCAGACATAAGGAACTGAATATTAGATCACATACTTCTTGCACAAAAAGACATATCATATGTTTGATGAGGTATCATTTTGTTGTTGTTGTCGGTACCCGGGGAACCAGTAAATCAGATTCGATCATATTATTAATAAAACCCATCAAGCACAACGAGCAAATGAGTTACACAAATGCCATAATTGGAAAATCTTTGTATAAAATAAAAGGCAACAATAATTTGCTATATCTTCTTTACTGATCACGTTTTGTTATATTACTGATATCACTGTAACAACTCTTCCACATCAAGTCTAGTTCACATGTTTACGATTGGGTTATTCTTTTGCGAAGCCAGTAAATGATTTAAATATCAATGTTTGAGCATGAATTACAATTTTATGTCATGCTCATGAACATGATTTACGACACAGCAACGTGTATGTGTTGTTCGCAGTCATTATTTAACGATTTAGCAACACAATTTAGTGACCACGTTCATCTGCAAATGCAATTGTAGTCTGATTTATTTCACATACCCGTACCCCACGAAGACAGCTATCCGAATCACATTTTGATGAATGCGAAAAACGTGCTAAAAAGCAGCAAATGCACGTCTACGCGATTGCATTCGTACATCAGGGAGTCGGTGTTTGTGTTCGCTACAACTGTGAATACCGATAGCAAAATTGTTTCCATAAGTTTTTACACGATTAATTTCGTGACAGTCGGATTCAGTGTTGACAAAAATCAACCGTGGTGTTTGTACGCATCTAATGTGACTCACATAATAAAAGGATAACAATCTATTCTCGTTTTTAAATTTTGCTGTCCCATGCCACTTTTAAATGATTTATATCCTTATGTGGCGTTCGCATTCCATCTGCTTTATTATAGCTGCTGGGTACCTACACTAACATTGAAACATAGTTCATCTGGCCTTCACATCACTAGATATTTGCGGGATAATCTAACGTGCGCTTAATAGATTATGTGACTACGCAGGTCCTTGCGTACAAATCACTAATACACACCATAACTTGTCTGCTTTGTTAAAGGCATGTTCACACGCTCAAACTTTTTGCTCAAATTTTGATTGCACAACACTGTTCAAACTTTTCAAGAATATTCCTCTATTTTTACCAATCACATATGTCGCCAAGAAACGAGCAATGAATAATCGTTTCTTCGATCGAATAAGTCATTGCTTTCTTCTGTTCTGTCGTCGCTCCTTCGACAATGTACTGGGTCATTTCGTTAATCGTCGCTTGTAACGACTCGATTGTCATTGGCGGTGGCTCGAGAATATCTTCTTGTTGATTCGGATCGCCATTCTAATAGTAATAACAACAGAAAGTATTTATATAATGTGCGATTGATTTTTGATATTTCGAGCAATAATGTAGTAGAGTACCAAATTAAATTTAACTATGAACAGGTGAACTATGAACTATGTTATGAAAATTTGGATTGTTCATGATGCGAAAATTGGACATATTTATAAACTTATTGTGCACTAAAACGCTGCTATAAACACGATCAGCAAGAAAATATTTCAACGCAATTTTGAATATATCTTCATGCATTGACCAGTAAAACAACGGCAAGCGTTTTTGTCTGGGTGTAACACGGTACTTATGTATATTGACATTTCCTCAGCATTCAGCTGTATAGGTTATCACATTGATTACCACATCACAGTCAATATAGATGGACTTAGACAGCAAGCCATACATATAAAATAAAAATCTAATAGCAGTGGTTATTTATTAAGCAATTATCGGCAAGATGTTTGTAAAGAATTGGAATCCAGTTGTCCATCAGCGTTCTGCCTAAACTTGTATTTACGTTAGGTTTTGGCCGTTAATAGCAGCAGATCGTACATGCTGAAACATGGGTTCAAAGGGTGTACAGCCCAAGGAAGCCCCCCCCGAGACCCTGGCCTACCCCCTGAAAGTGGCCCTTAACCCCTCTGTGAGGATTGACAACAGTATGGTGACAATTGGCCAAAATGGGAATAAAATTGAAAAAATGGGTAGTCGGGGGGAGGTCGTTTCTCTCCCTGGAGGACATCCTTCCGAGGACATCTATCCCCTGAGATGACCTTCCGCCGACACCGGTTACCTCCCCTGCGATCTTGGAGCGTCGGCATGTATGAGTCAAACGCTCTAACCAGCTAGGATTTTAGCTAAAAATTTAGTACGCATTACAATTCGGGTTCGTTATTTTTATAGTGCACCACAGATGACCTTGCTTCGCGTGTTCACTTCCATCCAAACGCTCTATAAATAATTTATGTCCTGATATTCTGTCCTGATAAGCCTAGTGATTCTGTGCCTGACTCTCACGCATAATTCCGGTCAAGTTCGACAACCGGGTCTGATTATTTTGTTTTTGCTATTTACGTAACAAATTACGGCGTAAACACACTATTTGCGCGCTTTAGTAAATTGCTAACATTTTATATAATGGGATTATTACGTGGCTGAACACGATTCCCACGATCTTGATGCTGGACCCACAGAAAGCCTATATTTATATAGCTTACGGTGTCTAGTTATAATATAATATATAAATTTATGAATAGAAATATAACATAAAAGTATTTAGCCAGTTGAACCAGGCGCACGATTCCCACGATCTTGATGCTGGACCCACAGAAAGCCTATATTTATATAGATTACGGTGTATAATTATAATATAATGTATAAATTTATGAATAGAAATATAACATAAAAGTATTTAGCCAGTTGAGTTCATACATGCTGAAGGTCCAAAGTTGCAGTGTTAGGGATGACCCGGTCGGCTGGAAGGAATGCGGTCTCGATGGGTTCGACGCCTGGACGCCGCCGGAGGAAGGTTGCGCTCCACGCCGACGGGGAGCAGGTTAGAGCTTCCGGGGTAGCCCCCTATCCTCCCCATGACACAATGTATGGTTAAGTTGACGGTGGTCGGTGGATAAGCGAAGAATGGATAAGCGTGGCATCTTATGTTCAAGCCGATAGTTGAATAGTTTATTCTTCGTTGTTTAAAATACTTTTTAATGATATCAACTTTAGTAACAAAAACCAACAAAGGCCATTTGCATTGCAGATTTCCGTGGCTCTAATTCCGAGTTGTTACGCGAATTTTACATTTTCGAAGTCAGCTTTGCTGTTATTTTTTGGCCCATTAAATGCATTTTAATCTGCATAAAAAGTGCATCCTCAGTAATGCTGTAACCCGTTTCTGCAAAGAAAACATTTACTCCAACGGCGAAACGCGCAACTTTCAGCAGTAGTCTAACGTTCTGGAGCTGAGCCAAGCCCAGCCGTGCCAACCCAAGCTGCTGCTCGTATCCTTAAGGTACTTCACGACGCGAACGAGGGAGAACGCACGTACGAACGGGCACCGAACGGCAAACTCAGCAATTAACTCGCCACGCAATGTTCGTTGCGACAAATATGTTCATATAGGTTTAATTCGCGAAAAAATGGTAGGTAAAGGCGTATTTGTGACACCGTAAATTAAAATGTATTAAGTGTTGCGTGTGCCGTATACCCTTGGGAATTTATTTACGGTATAGGTGTGCCACTGACTGTCTACTTGATCGGAACAAAAATCTTCTAATCAGTGGAGACTTTATAATGTTAACACTGCATAGATTATGCGAATCAGTGGCTTTGCAACAATGTTGTGCGCAACATTAACCAAATCTGTACCATCTAACAACATTCGGAGAAGTACACCTTTGTTGAATGAGTAAATTTTTGAAACTCTACTCTAATAGATAGATAAGGCAATGTGGATTTTTTGCTTAAGAAACAAAAGTAGCTATTTAATAATTTTAAAACAACACACTTCCGATGAATCAGTTGAATCTTCGCTCGGTGAAAACACATCACCAATTAAAGCGTCCATCACAGCTTCCGTCGTTTCGGCAACCTAAATTTGGATACTAAATTATAGATATTAGTAGGAATGTGTTCACGCTCGGTGAAAACACATCACCAATTAAAGCGTCCATCACAGCTTCCGTCGTTTCGGCAACCTAAATTTGGATACTAAATTATACATATTAGTAGGAATGTGTTCACGCTCGGTGAAAACACATCACCAATTAAAGCGTCCATCACAGCTTCCGTGGTTTCGGCAACCTAAATTTGGATACTAATTATACATATTAGTAGGAAGTGTCCACGCTCGGGAAAACACATCACCAATAAAGCGTCCATCACACCCGTGGTTTAGGCAACCTAAATTTGGATACTAAATTATACATATTAGTAGGAATGTGTTCACGCTCGGTGAAAACACATCACCAATTAAAGCGTCCATCACAGCTTCCGTGGTTTCGGCAACCTAAATTTGGATACTAAATTATACATATTAGTAGGAATGTGTTCACGCTCGGTGAAAACACATCACCAAATAAAACGTCCATCACAGCCCGTGGTTTCGGCAACCTAAATTTGGATACTAAATTATAGATATTAGTAGGAATGTGTTCACGCTCGGTGAAAACACATCACCAAATAAAACGTCCATCACAGCCCGTGGTTTCGGCAACCTAAATTTGGATACTAAATTATACATATTAGTGGAAATGTGTGTTAACGTTTGGCGAAAACACATTACCATTTAAAGCGTCCATCACAGCTTCCGTGGTTTCGGAAACCTAAATTTAGATACTAAACTATAGACATTGGTAGGAATGTGTTCCCGCTCGGTGAAAAAACATCACCAAATAAAGCGTCCATCACATCACAGCCCGTGGTTACGGCAACCTAAATTTGGATACTAAATTATACATATTAGTGGAAATGTGTGTTCACGTTTGGTGAAAACACATCACCATTTAAAGCGTCCATCACAGCTTCCGTGGTTTCGGAAACCTAAATTTGGATACTAAACTATAGATATTAGTAGGAATGTGTTCACGCTCGGTGAAAACACATCACCAAATAAAGCGTTCATCACAGCCCGTGGTTTCGGCAACCTAAATTTGGATACTAAATTATACATCTTATTAAGAATGTGAGTTCACTTTCGGTGAAAACACATTACCGATTAAAGAGTCTATCACTGGAGCTTCTGTGGCTTCTTCATATCACAATTAAGCTTTAATTATATAAGAACGTTAGCCGTTGATTCTTATTACAGGTGGCAACAGCAAATTGCAGTCTAGCTTAAAAGCAACTTATTATTAGCGACCACCTTATTAACCGTAGGATAGTAACACCTTCTTTAGTGACATAATATTCCTTTTTATGCCACGATATCCACTTGTATTATAAGAAAATAGGACATATTTATTATTTCACGTTATACAGGCATATTACCGTTTCCCAGACTCAACTAGTCTATACGTTTTGTGTACAAAATGCCAAAGGGAAACTCATACCGCAGATCCAGAATTGCATGGTTAAATTATCGAAATGTGTGCAATATCGCTTGTATCTAGAACACTGACAAATCTGCTATTTGTTCCATTTCAGATCAGTTAGCCGATATGCTAATGATAATGCTTGTCACTGTCATAAATACAACATAGCTTGACATTGACGCTTTATTGCACATATATGTTGTTGTACTTAACATATTGCGTAATAAGTTTTCACAAAACTATATGCTTAATTCCTTCGTTGCTTTATCGCTTCGGTTCCAGCTCTTCCAAAACATACTACTTCAAGTGTTAACTATGTTTGACATGCGTAATGTATTTGTGCTCGTGTTGTTTCCTTGATTAATGGCTCCTGAGCTCGACCCCGTAGTCATGTCAAAGCATTTTTCTGTGTCGTACAGAATTGATGTCGAGTATGAAATTTTTAAGTAAAATTTAGTGTATTGTTCAATGAAAGGCGTCAATTCTACTAATGAATTAAACGATAAAGATATTTAGATACTTAGATTTATATCTAAGATTTAAGTTAATGAATCTTAGTGGGTACAAATCCCAGCTCTGTTGGCATTTTCTGATATTGTAAAATATCATGTCAGCTTAAAAATTAGTAAATCAAAGGGAGACTGTCATACGTGAGGAGACATTATTTCGCGGAATTATCACATGTCGCTTCAATGGCGAAGCTTAACAAATTTAAGATTCCGTCACTACGTTGTGCACACATACTCATGGGGTGAAAAGCAGGCTTATCGCCCTGAGGCTCGAACCCTCTAGGGCGTCGCAGATCGTCTCTTTGGAAGGTAGCCTGATTCCCACCCTATCCCCCGCTTGAGGTTCCCACTCCACGCCGAGGGCGCGTGGCAAATTTTTACAAAAAATAGGCAAAAAATAGACAAACATTATGCGAAAGTGAGAAAATTGGTGGAAATCCCAAAAGTTATGAGACCATTGATAAAAATGGATTCTAAAATTTTGAGTTGCAAAAATTTCAAAACTTCATCATCCCTGATGACCTCATCCTCCCGCCAACCGGCTGTTATTCCTATGGTGACGATCCCCGCCAAATTTCCACCCCCCCCCCCCGAGAACCAACTATCCCCAGGGACTTCAGACCTCGTCCAAGTATGAAGCACCATAGTCAGCATGAAAACTTAGAAATACGTTGATTTATTAGACATACAAATAAGAGGAATTGGGAAATGTTTATAAATACTGTAAATGGAAGGTAATTAATATCATGAAAAATTTTATATCCTTTTAACCACTAAGGGAATCTATGGTGGTTTGCTTACCGCAGCGGTTGATATGCATGAATAGCCGTTAATGTACTGAGAACACTCGTCTTCAGGTGGGCACGGACTGCTTGCACATTCGTCGATGTCTATAATTCAAACAAAAATAGTGTTTGCAGCAAAACGTTCACCCAATCCAAGCCTTAAGTCTATCGAAAGCGCTTGTCTGGTTTTGTCAGATTGTGTATTGCAAGCTTATGTTAACTTCTTTAGTCTCATGAGATTGACGCAGTGTCATTAACAAACCATAGCCATGTACTGTATAAAGCACGAGTTTTCTAGCGTTGTGCAGAAAATCCAGCGGCAGTGAGCTAGCTGCGTGCCGCTTGTAGTCGCCGCATACCACTGGGCATGATTTTGAGACACATTTTAACGCATGCCTTTTCAGCAGAGAGAAGACCTCTATATAACCACTCATCAAGTTGGGAAATATTTTATTTTGTATTCGAGTTTTATGATAGTTTTGAGTAACTGACGATAAAGGTGTATGCAGTCCGAGTAATAGCCATTATGGTTCTGCGACACAATTTCTCAAACCTTTCCATGATACTAGGTCCAAACAGACCCAGAACACAGCGTTGTTATTCGCTCATGTTTGAGGTTAATATATTTCTGTACAGCGTCAGGTTACCGTTTTGCCGGAATTATGGCGCACATACATCAACTTTATTCGTTAAAACCATTCTAACCTTGCGTGTACGTTGAAGCAAGCATATTGAGAAGCACATGGTTATACTTGCAAAAATACTAGACTGCTATTAATCCAAAAGATTAATACTTATTGCCATCGCTGCAATCGGAAAACCGTAAAAATCTGCTTGCAAATTTGCACATATTTAATTTACCTTACAGTTTTCCATTGTGTATAATCTTTTTCAATTTATATTATGTGCATCGTTGCATAGCGAAAATAATTGACCAGAAGCATTTTCGTGTGTTTCAGACATTGTTTCTTTATCACAATTTGTGTTGCATTGTATTCATATATAGCCCGTACACGCCACACGAACCCGTATACATTGACTCTTACGTGTGCAAGGTTCGTTGTGCAGGGAAGATTAAATAATTTCGGAGGAGGGTGGTGGTGTGTAGGACTGCAACAGAAGGGGCAACCAACAATTTTCGCCATAACCACAATGTTTCTCATGATTTTCTCCAATTTTCCGCCATAACTTTGCCAATTTTGCTCATATATTTGTAATTTTGTTCATAACTGCTACATTTTTGCGGAAGAAGAGGGTACAGGGCGTCATTGGGAAATAGTAATTTAGCTTAACAGAGTCCGAATCTTAGGAGTAACCCACTTACACTTGTCTACCTTGATTACGGCAGATCGCAGCATCAGCTTACTTTTTTTGCAAATAAAACTTTCTAGAACACTAATAATTCCCTACGCATTCCGACCAATTTATTCACCTGTATGCCGCGGACTCACATACATTTTTAAGCATTTTGTATCAGGTGTGGATTTCAGCATCTCTATTCAGCAAAGTTGTGCAATACGTGGAAGATGATTTAATATTTCCGCGCGTATAGATGTTGTCTGAGAAACTACCGATGTGAAACCCGGTGGCTCGGGGCCGCAATGATAAATATAGAGTCGACCATGCCATTTGTCCGCAATACTTTTGTTTTATCTATGCATTGGCCGTCTTCCTAACTCAAATTATAGTTGTCTACACTGTTTATGTCGTCTGCACAGCCGCACCGCCATCATCAATTGACAAAAAGCGATATAATTAAACAGTTTGACAGCGTTTAAATATACATCACGACACCGGAAGATTTGAGATTTTTAGACAACACGAAGACCCCCCAAAAACACAAAATAAATAATTCGATTAGCACATATTTGCCCTGTAGATGTCCTCATCCAACCAAGTCACATTGTGAATCTTTAAATCAGAAGCTGAGCATGAACTTTGTCCATGACATTTTCAAAATTGGGTAAGTTATCAAAGATTATTTCTTTGAATTGTCTTTCCATGGAAGAATACAGCAACAGTTTTTGTCCAATACTGAGTAATAAGGAGCACTTAAAATTTATATCCCTCCTGACAAGTTGACAATTTGGACATAGTTGGCAGCAGTCTAGAACTGTTTCATTGATCTAACCTTAACGCCTAATTAATTTGAGTATTATGCAATGTTTGACGAACTCAAGCCTGTATCACAAATCAAACCCCGATTGCATTTGTACAAATCGTAAATCACTGAGTTATGGATCAGCTATTGCCCGATTCATCCAAGATCTTCTGAAAGCGATAGTGTAACAACTCACGAGCAATCAGAGATTATATGACAAAATCCGTTACGATAACAGGTGACAACTTTGCGCCTTTCGCATTTAAAGACAGCGTGCGTTAAAGAATAAAACAGATCAAGAAATCCGTTTGTAAGTGTGCTCCGTATTGACGAGCTGTTCAAAGTAAAAATCTCCGACTGATATCCGGAATTTTTATGTGGAGAATTTATTAATTTCCGAAAAGTTACTTTCAGGTGTTGCTGTATTCAATTCCATGGCTCGTCAAACTTTTTTTACATTTATAAACTTTCGTGTATGTTCTGCGGCGAATTACCTGTCCAACAACCTTCACCAGTATATCCTGGCGGACAAATACAAGTATATGATTTGTGTCCATCCACACAGGTTGCCGTCGGCAGGCATGGACGCTCTGCGCAATCATCTTTTGCTAAAACGTATAATATTTTGTGCGACTACTTTTGATTGCTAATAAAAAGCAAATTATTTCTTACAACTTTCCTTACATTATTTTTGGCTAAGCTTTGCCTCTTTGCCTAAGCTAATTATTTCCATACAAAATAATTACCAATTTTTGCAAAGGAGTGCAAAACTATGTCGGTGAATAATGCTTTACGTTTTTCATTTTAGATGACGGACAATGTAGAATAACATACGAGTTGTCTGACAAAAACTGATTCTGAAATATATCCTGTCGCGCAAAATGACACATCGATATTATGTAATTTTCGTTTTTGTCCCAGCCGTCTGGGTGTTACATCGTTTTCACGTCTCAGATTCATCATGCAGCAAATAACAGATAGCCGCAAACAACTTATGCATTTCAATCTGCATTACTGATCACCTTGTGGTATCGACCCTGGAAAGGCTGAGTAAAAGCTAAGTTACCTAGCGATACAGCTATTTCAAAGTTATTGCATGAATTGTTAAGACTCCTGGCAAAGAAGGCGATCAATAATACTTTTACTAAGTTGCATTACACATCGAATTTAGTTAGTGCATCGCTTCACCACGCGACTTGTTATTGTCAACCAGCTACAGGTTTATTGGGTTAAATTATATTTTGCACATATAACATTGATAACAAATTTTTAAGACATCATGTCGCCAGAAAAGTGAGTAGACGGTTAGTCACACTGAAGGAAAGCATTCTACAGAGATACGGTTGTGCAGAACCCAAGACTATATTAGTAACAATATAACCAGCTATTCTCTAAATAGTGATGCCGGACACGTCGTTATTTGTCAAATTTTCCAATGTTAGGTTCATTTAGGTACGAGCTATTCTTTACTGTCTAACAGATGTTTATTAAATTTAATGTATTACATGTTTCGCAATGGGTTCCTTCCCAGCCAGAAAGACAAACACACGTAATTGTTGTCTCGGATGTGGCAACACAAGCGGCGCCGTTTTGACATACAGTTGGATCGGGACATGTAAATTCACTCGGCTTAACTGAAATTAACAGTAAAATGCAGTTTTAATATATCAATGTATTATTTACATGGTATTGAATGAATATTTGACAAAATATGTCAGTTGACGACAGAATCGGCTCAATTGTAAATTTGCGCTGGCCTAAACCTGCTCACGTTTAATGATGTCGCTGACAACTTTGTTTCAGCGTTTTGGGCTGCATAGGGTTGCTTAAATGTATATACTGGTAACTATATATAGCAAACTAATCTGGCAGAAATTAGACGATTACTGAGAAGAAGTAGCTAGAGAAAATAGACTTTACTGTAGAACTAAATTTGTTGTATGGACAGCGTTTACGAATGAACAAATATCGTCACTGAGTTTAACCAAGGTAATACTAATCAATAATTCGTCAAAAAGTATTTGATGCATGTAGTTCCATAACTCAAATAGAATACTGTGTCGGTTGGTGCTGCAATGCTGTTTGTCGGCCACTTTGTTTTTTTATTTACAAATAGAACGACAATTCGGTTAACGTGGAATTAGAAAAAATTTCAAAGATTAAATTAACAAAAATTATAAATGCTATAATTAGCGCAATAGGATTTACTTATCTTTACTGGAATAATAGGCAGATTTTGAGATTGACTGACTTGAAACAGTTGTTTCGTTTTATTGATCGTTTTATTAAACGAATTCGTTTAAGTTTTCCTTACATCTTCTTTTGTGTCAATCTGCTTTGGATTTTTTCAGATAGTTTTTGAAATCGGACCGCTCAGCATTACGCACCTATAAATTGATCTGACATATCTTGCGTTTTACCGGCAATTTGCTATAGAAGCCGCAAAAACATTGAACGGGCAGGCTAACCTAAACACAACGAACTCGGCTCGTAATCGTCTACGCATGTGCAGTAGAAGTCACCGTATCCATCGTGACAAGTCCCGCCATTATAGCACGGGTTCGGGTCACACTTATCGTTGATTGTCGAGGCTGTAATAATGTTAAAGAAAATTCCAGTTAATAGTTGCCGTATGCGAAACGATTCCGATGTAATTATTCAAATGTGGATTAACTGTGTTTCTGAAAAAAGTTCCATCTCAATGATATATGAAGTTTTTAAGTTATGAAGGTAACATATAATTAGTTAAGTATGTGTCCAATTTCCTGTAGCTGTCCATCAAATCAAGAAAATAAATGCAAGGAAAGCGTATAAACATATCGATCTATGCCACCATCAGGAGTAGAATGTTATATGGTTAGAACAATAACTGTACAGTGCCTTAGTTCGAGAAGGGATGTGGCAATCCCTCGACTTCCGCTTTCGCGTTGACTAAGTCCCATAATAGAGCTAAGTCAAGGCTAAAGATTAAGCGTATGTTGAGAACAGCAACAGCAGGTATTTTTCTTGCGCCCATAATGGTTACATTGGCCATCATATAAACATCACTGAATGTATATATAGTCTAACGTGAAATGTTTAGGTAATTAAAACAGAGCGAGCGAAAGGAGCGGCGTTTCCGCTGGGTGCATTAGGGAAAAAATCGTGAAAACTTCATGTTTTGTCTGTCGCTGTCATTCATAACTAATTTTAAAATGGATGGATTTCCACAAATATCTTTTTGTTCGATAGCAAAAGTGACGACGATATTCTTTAAGGTAAACGCAAACAGTCCGGACACCATCTTTCGGGCCAAAATGCTAAAAAAGGTTTTATTGGTTCCTTGCCAAATCTGGTCATACGGGTACCACAGGTTCGCCACTCATATCTCTAACACAGGCTTCACATCGAAAACTTCAGATCACAACTGACAAAAGTGCTGATGGTGGAAATTTAAAGAAAAATATGACTCTATTCAATATTACCACGTAAACTTGTCGTTTCGACGCAGTGGTTCCGGGAAGCTAGTCAGTTGGTGCGTCCCCATTTTCATGGCTCCGTTATATACCGCTAAAATTTTTGGACAGCTCCATAATTTTATGGATGGCGTCTAATTTCCTTCCAGTAGTACTAAAAAGGCGTAGCAGTAAACGGGGTCGTATATTTAAAAAAAATAATATAAGCTGTTAAGTTTATTATACAACGTTATACAGTATTGATATTTTAAATTATTCTTAATACGTTTATTAATTAGACCAAGAGTGCATTAGAGAAGAGTATGGCAAAACCTTGCACTGTAATGTTAACCCCTGCTTAATGAGGCGGGCGTTTTCGGCTTGACCCCCATCCCAGTTTTTTTGTGGCCGGCATATAGAGACCCCAGTTTTTTGTGGCGGGGGTAGCTTGCCCACCCCCCAGTTCCTGGGGGTAGCACGAACACCCCATTTTTTATTTTTGGGGGGTGGCTGGTTGAGCATATAGCTGCTTCTAAACCTACTCCCCCCACAAACTGGGGGTCTGAGCTACCCCCCCCCCCCCAAAAAAAAATAACTGAGGGGGTCTGTGCATCACGACCCCCAAAAACTAGGGAGGGAGTCATGTCGAAAACGCTCGAGTTATCAAACATGGGTTAACATTAGAGTGCAGTGAAGTGTCATACTCTTCCCTAATAAACTCTTGATTAGACTTATAGTTATTTATTTAAATTTAAATTTTTATTTTGTGAGTCGAGTGTGTACTCATAGTATGTTGTGGCCTAGCACGACGTTTACCGTCTAACGGTTTTCGCCATTGACATTGTTTCCTATGTTCATCATGCCCTTGTTTGCTAAGAAATGTGCCAAAGCTTTCCAATACTGTCCTAGGCGGGTATCCTCATAAACTTTTTTTGTATTTTTAACCGCTTTAACATCTGTTCTTGAAAGCTTGAAGCCTAAACCCTTGGCACGACAGCTTAGCTATTTTTGCTGCCATAGTCTCGAAATAGCTAATAATTACGTTGCGCACGTATTTGTAACGTCAAGGCTAGGCGCCACCCTTTCTTATTTTATTTTTTCACATGCAGCAACGAGTGTCGTAATTGTAGAGTTTGTGGCTGACCGTTTCCTTGTTCTCAAAGTACAAGTTCTCTACCGTTTATTGTCGCTTTTGACGATCACTACTCATGTTGAAATTGAAACTGAAAATACAGAATTACGTGGATAATAATAAATACAGTTATCCATATTGTCTCACATGAGTATCAGCAGTAGTAACGCTTCGCCTCGAGGTGTGTTCGACGCCTCTGGAAGGTAACTCCGTACCATATGTGCATGCATGGTCTACTCTGTTGGCAGCCGTAACATTTGCTCACATTTGTCTATTCACGCCGTATGTTTGTCATCTAAATGCTGCAGCCATACAAGTGATCTTCCATTTCGTATAAAATTGTGTTATTTTTTTCTAATGCTTTAACTTCGGAATTCGACCGGTTACAGCATTAACATACATGAATAGCCTGCTGAGAATGGAAAGTAGCCGACTAATGGCAACGAATGAGGCTGTCATGTTACGTTCTAAAAATCGCGTGCTATTGTGTTATAAATTAAACTTTTCTAGTTATTATACTAGGTTATGTATATTATAATTATAATGCCCAAATCATACATCGTAGATCGAACTCTACGGGCTCATGACTAGAGTGTAATAATTACGTGTCATTCAAACCTTGAATAATTATCATATATTGTTTTGTGTTTTATATGTGTGGTATATTCAGTGTAGTAAAATATCGGGTGAACGAATGTGGAACAAACCCTCACAGATGAAACTCATGCATAAAGATTTAGGTTGTTTCTTGACCCTACAAGACTGTACATTCCAGCTTAATTTAGGACTCACTCGGGCTACACAACATTATAGTGCTTTTCACATCTTCACTTGTATTAATCCGAATGCCTTAGTTTTGACTTTAAATTTGGTCTTAGACAAACAGCTATAACAGGTTAAATGTCAAATTTATGCGGCGTTTACGTTATAAAAGACCGTTCTTGTGAAAGTTTTGTACACCCCGGGTATCTCTGAAAACTTCTATTATATGGTGTCTTGTACACCGTGGTGTTTCCGATGGTATTTTAAGATAGTATACATAGGTACTATAGTGTCTTTAATGGTATGGTGTACACCACACCATAAAATTTTTGAAAAGTTATATGGTGTCACCTACACCACGCTATTATTTACACACCTTATATAATGAGTTTGTGTATTTCATCATCAGTTCTTTTATATGGTATAGGCGCATACTATATACCACTTGATGATATAGTCTACACTATTGAGGGACAAAGCTTTCCATGGAAGGTCCTTTATAACGTAAACGCCGTATTAGTGCCACATGTGCAAGCACTGTCTGCATTCTAATCGGAAATATGCTTTTATTTCTATAATATTAAATAAATATTTTTTGTTGAATTGGTAATGATAGCTGCTGCTACAAGTTGATTCGACATATTTTTTAGAAAATACAACGATCATTATTTTCTGCAAATACCAATTCAAAGTATATTTTTGACAGAAAAGCTGGATTATGAATT
Organism: Trileptium ribeirensis; assembly: GCA_030248225.1. Classification (NCBI taxonomy): domain Eukaryota; kingdom Metazoa; phylum Nematoda; class Enoplea; order Enoplida; family Thoracostomopsidae; genus Trileptium; species Trileptium ribeirensis. The sequence goes on from JASANE010014912.1 coordinate 22,332, forward strand.
TGGTTTTCTTAAAACTATACCTGCACAGGCTGGAACAGGATCGCTATAAGAGCCGTTGCCTAGACATGTTATGATACTCGTACCCACCAATGTATATCCAGTGTCGCACGTGAATGACACTGCTTGTCCGTCGTATGGTGGTGCTGGAAACGTCCAATTATGGCTGCCATTTGATAAAAAAGACGTTTGACCGCATTGTTCTGAAGAATTTACGATAAATTTTAAAGTTTGCTAGCAGCGTACTTACCGTGCATCACAACCGGCTATGCATCGCCTATAAGTGAAAGCAATGCTCCGTCAAAACTAACACAATGCGTGCAAATGAGGAGATGCAACTGACAAATCATTTTTAGCCGTCTTTACTGATTGTCACTAATAATTTGATAAAAAAGTTGGTTATCTGAAGAAAGTCGAACACATCACTTCTGACAAATGCATAATTTACCTTAAGATGTGTGCACCTAGTAAGTGCTTCTGTCACACAGTCAAATCCGGCTCGTGACGTTTTAACATAGTCGATTCCGGCCCCTGCAAAGTAAATTGTACAGCACAGCTAGGCCAGTACGTTTCTTTAAGCCGTGATGTCCATTTTAATGAAAGATGTAGGCCATTAAAGCATATGTATTTAGAACTAGTGTTAACATTATTATTTTGAGTTTTGTCCATGCATTTCCGAACAGAACACCTGCATACATGGCTGGACCTGTAATTTACCTTAAAATTGCATTAAACACAAAAAATTTTCGACCCAGTTGCAGCTACCACGAATTACTAAGTAAGCATAACTGGTGAAATTATATTTATCCCCTACATAGCGCAATAAGGACCAAGCTAGCCGAGATGAGCATTATCGCAGCATAGGCTATGACAAAACCGACCCTAGTGCAAACATCTTAAGGTAAATGACGCATAGTCATAATATCATTTTGTGAACTGGTTGTCTTTCACTAAATGGTTAATAAACATAATGTACAGAAATTTTCTGACCAGCGCCAAAAGTGACTTCAAAAATATCTGACGCACATTTATATCATTACGAAATTTAAGCATAGCCTTACAATAACCAGCGCCAAAAGTGACTTCAAAAATATCTGACGCACATTTATATCATTACGAAATTTAAGCATAGCCTTACAATAAACCAGCGCCAAAAGTGACTTCAAAAATATCTGACGCACATTTATATCATTACGAAATTTAAGCATAGCCTTACAATAACCAGCGCCAAAAGTGACTTCAAAAATATCTGACGCACATTTATATCATTACGAAATTTAAGCATAGCCTTACAATAACCAGCGCCAAAAGTGACTTCAAAAATATCTGACGCACATTTATATCATTACGAAATTTAAGCATAGCCTTACAATAACTAGGTATATCAACTCTGTATTTACGACAAGCATATAAAACTGGAAAGACTTGACAACTACTTATAATATATATTTTTTCAGCGAGAAACCGTACACGATTTAAATAATAGGCATGATGATAAACAAAAAGTTGAAAGTTTGGTAACCAATAAAGACGTATTTCATGATTATATATTTATTTAAAAAGGAAAATTAATAGTTTTTGGACATTCTGTTAATATTTCACACGATATGACGATTTTTATGCTAAAAAAATTCCAGTGAGAAATTGGCTAAAATATATGAAGTATTTACTTTTGCACACTGGCGCCGGGTAGTCATAGCTTCCAGATGGCATACAAGTGATCAGCTGAGATCCGACAAGAGCGAAACCAGCATCACATGTGTAGCTGATGGCAATCTTGTCGTAGACCACACTTGGAGAAGTCCAATTATATTGACTATTAGATACAGATGATGGTGTCGGGCACAAAGCTAAAAGAATTCAAAAATATAAATATACTACAAAGGAATCTCGATTTGAGCCGATGTGGCCAAAGCTGAGCGTGGGAACTTTTGAAATAAAATCTTATTTGACAAAGAAACAAAGAGTAATAAAGTTTATGCAAAATCAGCTTTTCCATATTAATGTTTCACAAGTGCATAGTTGCTCTGAGTATTATTTTTTGGGACAGGGGTATTTTCTTTCACAGCTATGTTTTATGTATAATGGACATAAACGCGGAAGCAGGAGGTTATAGGGCGTTTATTGGTGTGTTGTTTTATATTTGTGTAACGCGAAAGGATAGTCTCCAGTGATGTGTGCTCATTTATATACTCCAAGAATTTGGAAATTGCTAATGCTTAGATTGTAGTACAAGTTTATAGGACAGGTATGCTGTTTTATAAAGTATTCTTTCTAAACAAAATGTATCGTTGATTTTACATGTGGATCATGGCACCTTTACGAGCTGGACATAATAAAGTTAGAAACAAGAACAGCTAAGAGTGCGACGGGTCCAACAGGCCTGGTGCTCAGACTTAGGCTTAGTATATGGCTCATATAATTACCTAAGTTTAGGCTAGTGGTCAGGCTCAGGTTTAGTATATAGAGAGCGCTATTGCATTCATTTCAGTTCCGCTCGTAACACTTATATTTGCCGAAGATTTTAAATCAAGCTGTTGCATATTGTTCAGCTACTACGTCAAGACCTGTCAAATACGTGTTTATTTGACTTAATTGTACCTGTACCACTCATGAATCATTGGGCAGTGTTATAATTTTTCAGCTACGATGACAATAAAGCAAATATGGTGTCATTAAAAAGGATTCGTTTGCCATTTTCTATGTGATACTTTAATCTTTTGTTATACAATTGAAAATCATATTAAAATGTAGTACTACGTCGTTTTAATGTGATCGTAATGTTGTATTTTACAAATCCCCTTATCAGATATATACCGTGTTAGAAAAAACTTATTGTCATCTGATCACATTTGAATACAAATTTATGGCTAACAGATTCGTTCGTACATACTAACGGCTTTCGTTCTAACAGATAGTTCCCATGAATAGTCAAATCACGAAATTTATCGGTATTGAATACTACAAACATTATAAATTTTATATTATGTTTGACGTTCCATTATCCACAGTACTACATGTTTGTATGCGGCTTATGGAGACATTTGCGATGACATTTAAAGGCTGCTTTTTAATCCACTGTCTGCACAAACACTTGGTGATTGTCATAGCCAAATCCGTTTAGATCCAAAGATCGCCGTTGTCATTGCGGATGACCATTTGGCAGTAAATACGAGAGAAAGAGCCAGTGTTGCACAAGGTGTGGAAATTACTTGTGTCACTTTTTTTGTCATTAAGACTTGATAAAGATCAAATGCAATAAGCAATTCAAATTTGGCCGGATGTAGGCTTTCTGCACCTTTTACGTTAATTGCTACACAAGTATCTTGCGATAGTTGTTGCGATTGGTTATTAGAAATATTTATGTTTATATTGTGCCAAATTATGCAAAAATGTGATAGAATCAGAATTTAATCATCATATAAATCTTTATTCTACATAATGCATTTTAAGATCCGATGCTTTAATGTATAAGGTCATTTAGTACTTTATAACTAACGACGACAATAGAATAATTGCATAATCGATAGGGTAATAGTTGTTATATTATGCGATTTAGCATTATAAATTCAAAATTCATAACTCTAAATACTTGAAATTCAAATTCAGAGTTGTAGGTATATTATCGATAATCTCATGTTTTATGCAGTGTTTTGTTTTTCAACTGAAGTTTAAGCACATATCACGTAATATTACGGAAAAAAATAAACTTTATCCACGGTTTTGAAGTTATGCATTTAGAATTAACATTTGAACTTTAACATTTGAACTTAATGCAATTAACTTAATGCAATTAACATTTTAACTTTAACATTTGAACTTTAACATTTGAACTTAATGCAATTAACTTAATGCAATTAACATTTTAACTTTAACATTTGAACTTTAACATTTGAACTTAATGCAATTAACTTAATGCAATTAACATTTTAACTTTAACATTTGAACTTTAACATTTGAACTTAATGCAATTAACTTAATGCAATTAACATTTTAACTTTAACATTTGAACTTTAACATTTGAACTTAATGCAATCAGCGTGATTTTGTATCAACTATTCCCCGCGATATCCGCAAACAATTTCATCACCTTAAATTACAGCGGTAAAAGCTACTTTGAGATAATTATATTGTTGCGGAAAGGTGTTTGATTCAAAGGTGTTACAGCTACTGTATCGAAACACGCTAAGCAAAAACGAATTATTGAAAAAGACGCCGGAATATAGTATATAAGCGACAAACGGTTTATACCTTTGCATTCCGGCTCTGCAGTATCGTACGCCCCGCTAGATAAACAACGCAATACCGGTTGTCCAATAAGATGAAAACCTCCATTACAGGAATATGTCGCATTGTGGCCTTCCGTAATTGGAGATGTGGATCCGACCCATGTTCCTTGTGCTATGTTGGATGGATTAGGACATATTTCTGAAAAAAAACTACGGTCATATACAGTCCAATTTGAAACTGAAGAATGGATAAAATTTGTCCCGCAAAAATTAAAATTACTGGATCTGTGCAATTTATTAGTACTCACAAATTTTTAAATTATTAGGTAATTACTGTGTATTACGACGAAATTTTTACTTTTATAAAATTATGTGTGCACCGAATTGTGATAGGAGTAATCGGTTAATAGAGCATTTACCTTCACAAAATATTAATCTCAAACTGATTTTAGCCTGCATAAATATTCTTGCTTACGGTGTGAATATCTTTATGATCAAAGTTTATAAACGATTATATATATTAAGTTAGTTACAAATACAACGTCAATCATCATAGATGTCATCAGAATTGAATCCTTATTTTCAAAGCTGCGAGTCAAATCGGAGTCAAGTTTTTGACTGAATTGCAAAAAAATGAGAAACGCTGAACATGAAAAGATTTCGCCACACGACAAACTCGGTGATGAACTCGCTATCTGCTGAGATAAGTGCGAATTTACGAACGAAAAGATTAAACTTGTGCCGTGGTGAATGTGGTTTATAACATGAAAGCTGTGACTAGGTTTCCAAAGATCCAATAAAAGGTTCATTGAATTTTTTAAGCAATCTTGCAAGTAACGTGATGGAAATTGAATAGAGCACATTGATGTACAAGTTGTGAAAATTTTGATTGTTCAGTATGCCCATTGCACATATTATACATATTTATAAACTTATTATGTGCAAAAACGATACTTTAAACTACATCAACAAGATAACAATTAAAACCCTACATCGAGTCTTTCCTCTCGGAATTAAAGCAACTGTAATCGTACTATAGGAAATATATTTGTCAGCAATTATTAACGCTAGCTTAACGAAAAATTTTACTTTCAAGTTAGGTCTTCACAAAGCGGCGATAGCATAATATTGACTGTTCCATTGGCGATTGATAGCGACATCTATTAACTGTTCCTCTAAGGCTTTTGAGTCAAGTTTACTCACAAATTGTTGTGTTTTTTCCAGAGCTAGGAAGCAACATAAATTTGCGACGATGTTGCTAGCATACCTGTTTTATTAGAAAGTTGAGAGGCAACTGCATGGTGTCGTTTTGACGTACCTGGAGGCATTAGCACAAATCCGCCCTTAACATTGGAAGGGCCAATACTATTTTGGGGTTGGGGGCAATAGCTATTTTGATAAACAAGTGGAGTAGATGTAATTTTGTTTGAGGTGTGGTTTTCGAAATATTGCGCCGGGTGAAAAGGTGGTCCCCCTGGGCCACCTCAGGACTTGCGGCTATACCTACAACCTTAACACAGCCTACAAATATGCACCAAAACTTCGCCAACCTCAACTATTGTTTTAGATTCCGAGTGTTGAACTTAACTATTGGAGACTGCCATTATTGCAGTTTGTTTTTGCTGCGTAAAACATATATATGGTGGTAATAATTTTGAATGAATACCATGTTAATATAGCATTTGTCCATTTCAGAACCAATAACACTTTTGCGCGATCAATATGTTTGATATAAGAAATTTTGAAAACAGTTTCTAAGGAATGGGAACCCAACAGTTCTAGTGAAGAGTCTTGCTCAGAAAATTATGAGGAGTGAGACTTGTGCATGACGGAGTAGGCAGATCGTATGTTCCGTCCACTAAACACGAAATCAATGCGTTTCCAGTCATGTGGTATGTCGAATTGCAAGAATACGTTACTGTTTCGCCATAAATTACAGGTTGAGCGGACGTAACATGTATCCCGTTTGTGATTGATTGTGGATCAGGACATATTGCTAGAATCAATATATGATTAGAAAATAGAACTAATAATTATTTTATAAGGATTCAGGAAAAAGCTAGTGACAATAATACGATCCAGGGTTTGATCTCAGAACGACCGTCATACATCAAAGCTGGAGCATTGAATACCTTTGGCTAATCAGCATTATTTGACTACACTGTGATATTTCCAACTTGAAACATTTACACCCTGGATGTTGAACCATCAATAATATGTGAACGCCGCGTAATTATCACGTATTGTTCCCAACGTTTGGAACCTATGTACACCACACAGTGTCAGGCAGACTGTCGCCAACAGGGAGTCCTTCACGCCGCCATGTTTTTAATAAAATTTTCCAAGGTAGCTAGCTAGGGATATTGCCACAACTCGACAGTCTCAAGCACACCGTATCTTCTTGCAGTTATATTGAGAGTGTGCGCCATTATTTGTTCAATGTACATATGGCGTAGATACAAACATCGAGAATTTAAATAAGTCTACACACCACAATGACTAATATACCGCATTAGCTACAAACGGTGTCCGTTACAGTTAATTGCCTCCAAATTGGTAGGCTCTAAGGGTGTGTACGACACTGTAAAGATAAAATGTATAGGCTAGAGGTATGTCGTACACCCTTGGTAATTAATTCACAGTTTGGTGGTCACCCTGACCGTCTATATGGTAGGGACGCGACTACAGGAAGACAAAAGTTCCAAACAGCGGGGACATTATAACGTTAATGCCGTATTAATGTGTATGAATTATATATAGTTGGTAACATAATTTATGGGTTTAAGCCGTGTATACAAATCTCTGAGATCACGGCAAACTACGTTATAAGTTAATTTCAGGATAGGCAGCGACGCATTTAAAGGTTTGGACGAACGGTAACTCACTCAAACTCGTGCTGTCGTACTTGATTAAACTCGTTACAAGTGATCGTATAAATCTTTATTGCACAAATCATAAAAAAATCATTATTGCATACAAATCTTTATATGCACAGATAGCTATATTTCCTATATTACAAAGCAGTTGGAGCACAGCTTAGGCGTGCTTTCAAAAATTAAAATGCATGGTTGTGTTGTTACCCGTTCTAATTCGTCTTAACGGACTCGTTGAACTCGTCATAATCGTACGTGCAAAGTTCTGTTATACGACGGTATGCAAGAAATATATTTGTCAAATAAGTTCGGCTGACGGAAATCAAGTTTCTAAAGTAGGTTTTTAGTACGAGTCTGACTCTGTTTTTAACTTAAAAGAAATGTGTCACAGCAGTTTACAAGTTTAACAAATTATATTACACAGACTTGCTAAATGAGCTGTAATTCAGAACATTCATAGCGTCAAATGTATCACTTCAATTTATTTTAATTCTTCCAACCCCCCTAAATTTGCAACAACTTCTTTTGCTCATAATCAGGTTGACCAATATATGTCGTATTGGTTTTCTATTGTAGCGGGCATATTAAGATTTCTAAATATTTTAAACCATTTTTAAAGCCACTTAGGTTATGAATACCAAAATATCCAAACAGAAAAACAAAACTTCAAAATAGAGGTCGACCTCGGTAGCACATAATTATAACGCGAGTTACTTACAAATTGGCCACTAATACAACTGATTAACAATTTTAGTAAATGCTTTATACAGGTCAACCACAATTTGGTGAGACTAAGAACATGAAATCTGATACCTGTTTCATCATATTAATTGACAAACTCTGTTCCAGAGACCCTAATTTGGCATATAATGCTAGGTTCCGGAGAATCGGCTAGGCCGTTGAGATGTGGGTAAGAGCGGTGACCAGATTCCGTACCTACAACGATATAATTGTAGGAGGCAAATCAGTATTCTAGATAGGTGATATATTCTACAATGTCATAGATTTTAGCTTTATGCAAATGCGAAGTCATACTCGCATGAGCACGGATATTTTCGACATGACATACCACTCTGTCTCGCATATATCTTATAAATGAGACAGGGACTTATTTTAATAGCTCCGTTTAACAGCATTATTTAACAGGCAATCTCACAGCGCCGAATGGCGTAATGAAATTTGCCGCTAGTCTCGAATCGCAAGTCGGTCGGTGATTTTGCAGGGCGATTAGGCGACAACGTCTGAGACTAAAAATTGCGCCCGCCTTTCATTCATAATAGTAGTAACATATTAAATACATGTTAATACAAGTGGGTTGAGCAGGACTCCAGATATACCCATGCCAAGTAACGAAGGATTTAAGATCTGCCAGACACAATTAGGCAAAACCCAAAAAGATCCAGCACATGTAGCATGCGGAAATGTGTTACGACTATTTCATTTCACGACTAAAACATTTAGCTAATATAATCAAATAACTAGTTTTTTTCATTGTATTGTGCTTTCGGATTTATTGTGTACTAAGCTAGATGGCACAGCACAGCTTCTTGGAATCTGGTACGAATCATAATGTTGTCGTGATCTCATGAAATCGTGTTTGTCGCATTGCAGTGAAAAAGAACAGCCTTTTTAAGAAAACTGTAAGAGACTTCAAAATCCTAAGGATAGCTGTAACAGATATTTTGAATCTTGTAGCTAGTTACAAAAGACAACTCTTTCTTTCAGCTAGCTTAAGGAAACAAAAATCTAATAAAGATAACTGACAAATATTTAAATCTGTTTTAGCTCGCGTCTTAGAGACTCGTGTCCGTTTCGGCTACCTGTAAGAGACTGAAGCCTCTTATAGCAAGCTCTATGAGACAATTCCTACAGTTTTTTTACTAAGAAAACATTTACGAGTCTAATAACATATCAAAACCTATTTTTGTTAATATAGTTTTTGAAACCTAAACCTTTGGGGAAATTATAAATTAAAGTTTGACGTGTAAACGCAGCTTAAGCATTCGACGCTGCGAAATTTTTTTGTAAATTTTGTCTGTAAGGTACGACACTATACAACACATTGCGCAGTGCATGACATATTTTATGTTGCCAGAATTCAAACGTTTATACGCAAGGCAGTACATTTAGCTTAAAATACATGTTTTCATTTAACACAACAGACCATATTGAAAGTAATGCGCATTTGCATTTCCGCTTTGCCGAATTCGCTTGCGACTTGGAAATGGGATTTGTAATATAGTATAAATTAAGTTTATTTTTCAGTGCTGCAGCCGGAATTGCTGTACGTTTGGCATATAGTAGTATGGGCCATTAGTCTTAAACTGTCTAACAATTTCAGGATCAACCATACGGTTCACCGGATAAAAGATGCTGATGACCTATGGCCGGCGCTCTTATTACTGATCCGCATGAAACTCGAACATTACAAACAACTATGTCTCATTTTCAAAGAAAGAAACATGATAAAATTGCAATTTAATCTCGCGTCAGAAATCTCATCGCGTGCTCACTTTTCTACATGCACACTTATTGGATTTAAATTATATCCTATAATATAGAGTAAATATTGCAAAATGCGAAACTATGCATTTAATATGAGATACAATACTCGGAATTAAAAAAAAATTTTGACTGTGGTTTAAATACTGAATAATAATGAATAAAACAGCTCAATAACTTTGAAATAGACAAATATAGTCGTACCGCGACATTCTGGTTCGGATGTGTCGTAGAGACCTGTAGATAAACATGCTAATACATCTTGTCCAACTAGCAAATAGCCAGTGTCACACGTGTACGTTACATTCTCGCCATCAATGACTGGACTAAAGCTTTCAACGAACACACCATTGCTAATCGTTACCGGTGCCGGGCATATTACTGCAATGAATTAATAGCAAAACATATTTTATAAACCGTTTAGTTTATAAAAGAATCAAATTTAGTAACCTATTTAATACATTGTGTAAAAGGGCATATTACTGCAATGAATTAATAGCAAAACATATTATATAAACCGTTTAGTTTATAAAAAAATCAAATTTAGTGACCTATTTAATACATTGTGTAAAAGGGCATATTACTGCAATGAATTAATAGCAAAACATATCTTATAAACCGTTTAGTTTATAAAAAAATCAAATTTAGTAACCTATTTAGTACATACACTGTGTAAATTTTTTGATCAGACTTTTTTCAAAACGAACAATTTAAAGTAATTAAGAAGAAAATGAAAGCCAATGGAACTATTATGTGATTACGGATCTGGGCGACTGATGCTAAGCGGCGCGTCACACAATTTAGCTAGATACATATGTCTTTAATTTTAAATAGAAACTTGTGTTCCCCGGGCTTTTCCAAGGATTTTTGTAACACGTTTGCTTTGCGCTAATTATTATAACCAGAAGCTGTGCGCAAAAGTTGCGGGTGAAGTAATTTAGAACGTAGGCTAATTTGGCGTCACCATTGACTAATACTCCAAGTCCAAATTTACGTATCATTTATGAGAGGCGCAGAATACACACCAAATACACAAGCCATCAGAACTACTATTTTCCGCACAGCTGAGTGTATTAGTCGTTCTATGCATAGCTGCGACTGTATTCCGGCGTTTCATACAACCAGCACAGTCCTACACTCGATAAAATATGGCGGATCGATAAATATATTGCATCGGCGCACAACTGGACTGCACTACTAGGAAGAGCTTTATACTGTGTTTGCATTATGTACAATGACAACCAGAAGAGTCCTGCACTCAACAAAATAATGCAGATCGATACATGAACCACAGCGGAACACAGCTTGACTGGACTACTCGGAAGAGATGTATACTGTGTTTGCATAATGCAGGATGACAACCAGTACAGTCCTGCACTCATCAAAATACGGCGGATCTATACATGAACCACAGCGGAACGCAGCTTGACTGGACTACTCGGAAGAGATGTATACTGTGTTTGCATAATGCATGATGACAACCAGTGCACTCCTGCACTCAACAAAATATGGCAGATTGATACATGAACCACAGCGGAACACAGCTTGTCTGGACTACTCGGAAGAGATGTATACTGTGTTTGCATAATGCAGGATGACAACCAGTGCACTCCTGCACTCAACAAACTATGGCAGATTGATATATGAACCACAGCGGAACACAGCTTGTCTGGACTACTCGGAAAAGATGTATACTGTGTCTGCATAATGTACAATGACAACCAGAAGAGTCCTGCACGCAGCAAAATATGGCAGATCGATACATGACCGCGGCGGCACAAACTATATGAATGACTACTAAGGGAGAGCTGAATACTCTGCACAATGTAGGATGACATGCGTGATCATTACTAACCAGCGTGTTTATAAGTGTCAAAACCTTGGCAGCTGTACATTTTCACATGGTCTACGTTATACACAATAAACTGTTGTCAGATCGATAAAATTAGTCGCGGTGATACATAGTTTTACAGGACTGCGCGAAAGAACTATGCGTCCTGTTTGCGTAATGTAGGAGGAAATGTGCTATCATCACTAACCTGGATGTTAACAAATCTCGGTTTTAATTAAAAGGTAATTGATTTTGTCGTTAATTTAAATACTCCTAGTCTTATATCATGTCTCGATTTCTCTCGATTCTATATACTCTCGTCGAACCACTAAAGAAATTTAACTTCCCAAGTTAAATATCAGGTTGATCATCTGCGCAAGGTCAAAATTTAACACAATCTAGCACACCTAGATCGTTGTACATTTGCTAACACTTATGACTTGTCGACCCCTGGAAATTAACGTTTAAAATACCGAAAAATTAGTGCCGACACAGAAGCAGCTGAAAAATATTCCGCTTTAGATACTTACTTTTACAAACAGGCTCTGCAACATCGTACAAGCCCGTTGATTGACAAGTTCGATTTGCTGAACCGACGAGATGGTATCCGGCAACGCAACTATAGACCAGGTCTACGCCATCAATTATTGGCGAAGACATTGCTGTGTATCCACCATTGGCTATTGTTGGAGGCACAGCACAAATTGCTAGAAATCAAAACATGAATGTAAAAACGAATTTACGTAAAACATATGAGTAGCAAACATGAACATCTTAAATTGCGGCAACATATAAGAATTTTGTATATTTGAAATGAAATTATCTTGTTGAGAGAAATATTGTTCAATCAGTTTTCCTCTCGTCAGCTTCGTTTAATAACGCGTCCTACTTTCGTAGACAGGGTCGTATATGCAAAGCACTAAATTTGAAACAATAAAGTTTTATTCAAACTCTCCAATTTTATGTTAAAAACATATTAATCTAGCATTCACAAAGGTATGTCAGCGCTGAACTCTCGCGGGTCCAACACGGCGCTACCAATCACTTTGTGGACCCAGCGTCGGTGCTTTGCGTCTTTCTAAGAGAGAACTGAAACCACAAAAACAACTATGTTTTGAAGGCAACTTCACCTGAGGTGTTTATTTTAGTATATTGCATTACTAAATTACATAATTATGGCTAAATTAAGTTAATTTAAAACTCAATTGATTAGCTACAAGCCGGTTTTTTGCTTGGTATAGGTGAAATGAAGCAACAAAATATTATTTGAAGAAAACTAACATCAATATGCCTAATATGAGAAAGCCTGACGTGATTCCAGAATGTGGTTAAGACTGATATGAACCAGAAACGGTATGACTGATTGGGCCCGAAACGCGCAAAGACATTACAAAGGAAGGACATAATTCAAAATGATTTACATACTAAGTGAAACATTGATGTTTACCACCTGAATAGTTACCTACGTCTTCATTACAGTTTTCGAAAGAAGAGTAGCAACGGTAAATGCTATATTGTCGATAATAACCATAGGTTGTTTCTATTGTGAGTTTATCTTTAAGCGTTTAGCATCATATTCTCTGCGTTAAATCAAATAAAGTTGAACCTTGATGAGATACGTTGTTTAATGTCAAAGTTATGATGATTGTGTTGAGATATTATAATATGTCTACCTTGTTCTTTACGATTCCCATTGAATTGTTTGAGGACGATGCGGTGTTCGAAAACTGTGTTTCGATTGTATTGTCTTGTTATATGTAATATAGTTTGACTTTCTCTTGTTTTGTCGATGGGTATTTTGTGACATTCAGTTATATCACCATTGATTAACTGACGTTGGCCATTTGTTAAAATATGCTGACTGATTAGGTTTAGAATCTAATCTTCTCAGCTATAATCTTAAGTCCTACTATATGAAGTTGCGCAATATAACTAAATTTTGCATTCATTGAAAATCATGTCACTGCCTTAAAGCTGTAACAAAAGTAAAAACATATATTTAAAAGTGGTGAGCGAGTAATTCAGATTATAATGGAAATGTTAAAAATAGGAAAACTACTGTACAGATTTAAAAGAAAATCACCTAATTTTTAGTGCACTAAAATTTGAGTTAAAATTTCTGAAATTATAAACCCAGTTTAAGGAGATCATTTATATGACGCATAAATTTCTGTTTGGAGCCATATTTGCAAAGCCTAAGTGATGATATAGTCATCCAAGGATTTTTAGTTAGTACATTATAAAGTGCATTTTGTGCTGCCCCAGCAAATTGCAATATTTATAGCTCAGCTAGTAGAGTGCGCCAGACAAACAAAACACAAATATATATAACATGCTATCGCTGGGTAATACCCAACATTAATTAAGTTAAATAATATGGTTGATTATTTTTGTAGTTGCTGAGGTCAAAAATATGCATTCCTGAAATCTTCATCATGTTGTAGATTCTAACGCAGGATGTAACCATAATAGATGTTGTGCCTATCGGCACTAATATCGCTCATCCACGCCATTTATTATGATATGAACCCGTACAACTGTGAAGCTTCAGTGGTAAATTTTATAAATTAAGAAATCTTTCTCATATTGTAGATACGAAGACGAGACGTAACCGTAATAGGTGCTGTACCTATCGGTAATAACATCACTCATCCAATGCTCTTATCGTAATATGAGCCCGTACAACTGTAAAACTTCAGTGGTAAATTTTATAAATTAAGAAATCTTTCTCATATTGTAGATACGAAGACGAGACGTAACCGTAATAGGTGCTGTACCTATCGGTAATAACATCACTCATCTACTACTCTTATGGTAATATGAGCCCGTACAACTGTAAAACTTTAGTGGTGAATTTTATAAATTAACCTAGCGGAAACAATGACATGTGGATAGGAAGTTGGCTCAAAGTTTACAGTGGATACGTGCTTGCCTAAATGCGTTCTTCTGTACCCTATTGCTACCCTAATTAATTCAGTTTTCCCTTTAACAAAAATGAGACATTTTAATTCTTTTTCACAGTAGTATACTACTCAAAAGTTTACTAAAAATATATGTATTTCTATACCTCATATACTAATTTTGCTGAGCTTTGCACAACGTTTGTGTCCTCAAAACGATACAACTACAATGTTAGTGTTACTATACAAACAACTCTATGTATGATGCAATTAAATAGTCATTGCACCAATTTTGAGTCCAAACATGGTATCATAAACTGTTACCATATGTGGGATGGTAAATCGTAGTCTAAAGCTGTGTCAGTCATTTTCAATAAAATTAAGTAGTCAATACAAATGCATCGAATGAAATAATCGAAATAAAGTAGTCAATACAACCTATTTAGCACCACAAACTCAAGCAAAAATGTGTTTCAACCCGTTATCACATCGAAGAAGTTAGTCGGTTTTTGAGCAATGCATCGAATGCAAATATTCGAAATTAAGTAGTCAATGCAACCTATTTAGCACCATAATCTCAAGCAAGAATCCATTTCATTATATGGATCCATATGAAGAATGCACCGAATGTTTTATTGGTTTTTCGTCCGAATGACGAAACAGCGGGGCTAAAAAGAATATCGCTTAGACAGCAGGCAGAATCATATATATTCACTCGTAATTTTATGAGCAGTAAGGGTATACGATATAACACTATTAGATCGTCTGTGATGTGCTTATTTTAATAAACCGTCAACAGATCTTTTTTAAAGACTGCTGGAATGGCATAATCCATGCCTTTACAGTATTTGTTTTGAAACACAACGTAAAACATAAGAATTTAAAAAAAGTTTTTTAAATTTGCGGTTAACATATAAATGGCACCGGCTCCCTAAACACACAAAACAAACAAAAATAATGTTGGTAACTCGACTATCTCAGCGCAGCATCAAGCTATATGTAGTAAGACAAACTTTAAGTGAAAAGTAATGGGCTATAGTCCCGGAACCTCCACACTAATCTGTTCATTTTTAACGATACATCAACGTCCTACCCATAAATATGACATGGGCAAGATTTCTAATAAGAACCAACACAGAATAAACAGCCACCAAGTTATTCTGTTAATGCTAAACATTATTTCCTTCGCCTGTTCCAACGCAAGTATTTACGATGAACCTCCGCGAGTCATTCAGCTTCTAAAATGATAAGTAGCAAATGACACAAAATATACAGCAACGTATTATCTTTGGGTAAAAAAGTAAACAATTTAGGATGTTTATGTGTTTTGGTTTCATAAAACAAGGACATACTTTAAATACCCACCTTTGGATATAGCTTCTCGCTAAGTCGTAACCGCCGGTATTTTCACATGTCAACACTGGAGGCCCAACCAAGTGATGAGTTGAGTTACAACTATAGTTAGCCATCTTGCCGTCGTACACCAAACCCAGCGAAGGTGTTACAAACCAACCGTCAGAAATTGATACTGGCGTTGGGCATATTACTAGAGTGAAAATTGATTTAATAATCAACTGTATGTGTTAATTAAATTTTTGAAACAAAGACTGAATGAATTTAATATATAATTATCTGAAAGACTTTTCCAGAACAGGTATTGACCTGTTATACATACAGTTGCTTTGCTTGAGTCAATGGAGCAAAATATGTCGCGGAATATGTTACGGCATAATACGAAAACGTAAATCGATTTCACGCTGGTGCAAGACAATTATGAATGTCTCAGATAAAATTTTGTAACAATGGTTTTAGGATAAAAATATCACACTAACTGAAAGGATTTTCAAAGGACAAATAACGCATTGATTTGTTTTGTTTAAGCCGACGATGCTAAATATGTCATGGTGTATTCTTAATTGTAATATACTACTTTAAGAAAATTGCCATACGAAAGACGTGACGTTTTGAGATCGGTTGCAAATTCCTAAACATTGAAGACAATCTCTGAAAAAGGATTTCACTACATTTTTAATTGTGGCTAGTCTTTGGGTACGGGGATGTAGTAGCACGATGTCAAATGTTCCAAAGTGCGAGGACATTATGACATGCAATTGTCACAGATCAATCAAGAATCATATTTATAATACCACACTATTCACCACGAATAGTTTTGAACCTAAATTGCGGACATATTACTTACTATAGCATGTTGTCGGCTGTAAGCTGTGAGTTCTGTCGATCCGACCCGTTAACACATCAATGTCCACCAAAAAGTACCCGGTGTTACAGGTGTAAGTGACGTGACGTTCACGTTTTTATAACAGGTGAACTCGAACATGCGTATGTAGAATTTATCTCCTACCAGTACAGTGACTTAATATAACATGTTTGCTGCTGTAAGTTGTACGTTCCGTCGATCTGACAGGTCAACACATCATTGCTTATCAAATAGTATACGGTGTTACATGTGTAAGTGACGTGACATTCACGTTCTTTATAATAGGCGAAATTGAGCTTGAGTATTTAGCATTTATATCCTATCAGGACAGTGACTTACTGTGTCATGTTGCCGGCTGTAAGTAGTGAGTTCCGTCCATCCGACACGTCAACACATCATTGGCAATCAAACCATACCCGGTATTACAGATGGAAGTGACGTGACGTGCAGGTTTTTACAACAAGCGAATTCGAACTTGCGTATGTAACATTTATCTCCCTCCTATCAGTAATGTGACTTACTATAGCATGTTGGCGGCTGTAAGTTATAAGTTCCGTCGATCTGACACGTCAACACATCATTGCCCACCAAATAGTACCCAGCGTTACAAGTGTAAGTGACGTTGACGTCCATTATAATCGGCGAACTCGAACTTGCATAAGTCGCATTGCCAACTGTTGTAGGTGTAGGACATATCACTGAAACGCTTTGGCCATATCACTGTGATATATAATATGCACTGAGTATAATAATATAATGGAAAGCAGTTAGCACAATTTTATAACAGTATGTTTCCTGGTTAATCCTCCGGTCTTCTTTTTTGTGAGGGAGAGTGGTTCTCTGCCCAGATAACCATCCCCCTCATAATCGCCTCATCGCGTTCTTTTACCGTGTATACTTTGCCCAAGCAGTAATTGTACTGCGTGTTTTCATTTCGCCCAGTGACTTCTCTCTCTCTTTCTCTTTGGTGTTGTCCATCGGTTGGTGCAGTCGTTTCGGTGTGGTTGTTTTGTACTTGTTCTTCATACGAGTGTTATATTGTATTTGGTAAATTGCGGGTTTTCGGTGAATATTCGTGGATATCTCTTAGGGTAGCTGATAAGATCATGCAGTACTACAGTGCGAGTACCATAACTACTATGCAGTTCGACAATTTCGTCGTTGTTACAGCGAATGTATTGTGGCCATTCATTACAATTTTGTTGCCGCCGTTGTATTATTGCTTGCCTTATCGTCTTATTATTTAAATTGCACGGCAGTATTTTCGCGTTATCAGTTTGCAAAAATGTAAAGTTGCAATTTCACTGCAACATTCGCTGAATACTGGAGTTAGGGGGATTATGCCTACTGTATGTTTATTCCATATCTACGGGTTTCGTATGGGCCAGCCACCGTGGGTCTCTTTCCCGGGGCGGCACCACTCTACTAGTCCCAGGGTGGGGGTGATTGGTACCGTAAGCTCCATTTCTGACCCCTTCTTGATACGATCTCGACCGGTTGGCATTGCCCCGCGCCCGCTCTTCTCGTGCCCCTACCCTGCGGAGGGGGTAGCCTCTTCCTGTGGGTGATCGGTGGGTAACCGTTCTTGTTCCCGGCTGTGGGACATCATTTAGTATGGCGGGTTGCGCGTTCATAATGGCGTCGAGTTTTATTGGCACGGTCAGTTGCGGTGTTTATCTTTGTTTGACGCATAATGCAATTGTTTTGTGTTTTGCGTATTTTAACCATGCATAATTTCCTGCCAAGCATTGTGTCGTTATTACTATCGCCCGTGTGTTGGCGGGCTGGTTTAGACTCACCTGTAGCCCTCTCGCAACACTCTTGGGCCGTCGCCATCTAAAATTCATCTGGCAAAAAAAATCTTTTAGTATAGGGGCATCCAAATTTGCTCAATCGGTTCGATTTATATCAAGGTGGAATTTGTGACATTTTTACTACCTTGTTTTTGGTAGTCAAAATCCTGGCTCCTACATTTCGGTATTTTCGATTTACAATCCTCGTTATCTTAGAAGGTGACTCAACTCATTCAAATCTAACTTTTGCGACTTCGGGGCTCCACCAACCTGTCTTATCGTGGGTCATAAATTTTGGGCCTGTTATCTTTACTACTTTCGTAATTGCACCGTAAAATTTTGACAAAAAAACCTTCTATGTAAAAGGTTACGGTTATCAGTCTAACGACACTAAAATCTCATTGGCTTTGTTCGTCTACAACGCCGGGTTTGCTTTAATTTCTTAACCGTACGTCGGCTATGATTGGTTTCGAGTAACGACGATAAATGGTGTTCGTTTCGGAGTATAAAATGGGCCGCGCGATCTGCGTACGGTTTCGCCTCGATCGGCTCTGGGGTTTTTCTTTTAGCTCGGCTCTGACTTTGGCGTTTACAGGGCCGTAGTATACGTGGTTATCAATATTGGTGGTGTGTAATCATGTTATCGCGAGAAGTATTAGTTGGTGATTAGGCTTGTGTTTATCGTTCGGGAGTTTCTAAGCTCGCGTTGTACAATCAGTATCAGCCCAAAGCGATAATAACCAGCGGCCCAAGTTGATCTTTGGGCGACCTTTTTCGCACCAATTTTCCGCTTGGTGCCTCACTGCTGCTTTTCGCTTACGCATCCCGGGTTTTTCTTTTCACCTTCCCTGGACAAAAAAACAAACTCGTTTCGTTTCAACGACTTAAATTCTCGTCGGCCCCTCTGGTCCGGATTTTTTTGTTCTTTCTGCGTAAAACTCTAAGTGTTTCTGATACCTCCATTTTGGCTCTTGCGTTCTGCGGTAGCGGGAAACTTTCCTAGGGTATCGTAAATCGTGTTTTCGGCTGTGTGTTTACAATAACGCGTGTTTACTCTTGGCGTAGCACCAACCGTGCTTTCAAAGTTTTTAATTCACACTTGCACTGATCGGCGAAACAGAACTCGGATCAATTAGATTATTTTTGTACCATATCATTGTTATGAATGTTCATCTCGATCGTTTGTACCATAAGCCCCGTGCTGGGCACGAGTTGTGTATCATATGTCCAAGTTCATCATTTATATCACTTAATCCAATACTACGAGTAAAAGAAATTTCAAGCGGTCTTCGTTTTTAATTATCTCGCGGCGACAGGGTCATAGCATTTATAGTTATTAAAGTCCTGGCTCACCAACACTCGTTGTAGCGACGAGTGGGCTAATCTTTATCCGCTGCGAGTTCAATCGTTCGCTAACGTGCCAGTCAAACCAAAGTACCATAGCTCATTCAGTTTTTCACGCTTAAACCTAGAAATATCATTTAACGGCTGGACACGCACCTTTCTCTATTTCTCTAAATGTATCGGATAAGATCTAAATCGACCTCGGTAGGTAGGTTTCCCACCGTCGCACGCATCGTCCCGCACGCCGATTTTTTGTGGTAACCTCTCAGCCACTTAGTTAGTGCGACCCTCAATTTTTTCCACGAGGGGCATACGAAAACTACCCATTTCGGCCCACCAGGTTTCGAACGGGATAGTTATGCCCAGGGGGGACATCATCATACTACTAGACACGTACGCAAGTTAGCGGGCCCTACCTTTCTGAACACTAGGGCTAGAGGTAGGCGGCCCCTCCTCTATAGGGATGGGGTTAGGCGTTTAAGACTTTCCGACCACCTCCCGCTACAAAATTGGAGCCCACGCCGTGAGAGTGTAAACGGCAACGGCGTGCGAATTTGGGACAGCGGTGCCGCCCCTAACCTTGCTTTCGACCCTTCTGGCGTGCCACCTTGCCATTTTATCTAGCCGCCCTGCAGTCTTTGTTCTTTTACTAATTTTGCTCATTCGCTTAATGTAATGTCTTGGTAGCTTAAGTTTTAACTGTTTACTACTCGCTCTGGTATTTTCAGGCCTTGCATCTTGGTTATCTACAATTATACTCATACTGTGCTGTTCCTCTTTTTAAAGCTATTGACCAGCAATTGCCTGTCGAGCGTTTTCCGGTGTACGGTGTTAGCGCGACGTGTTCAGCCGAACTTTATCGTTACCTGGTCGGACCCTCGTGTGCATTTGACTTTACGGAAAACGGTTATTCGTTCGGATTCCGGTCGGACGTTCTCTTAATTACACGCGTCGACGTCGGCGTTGGCTATCAATAATCGGGCTGATATTCGTAGACGGTAATAACGATCCCCGCGCTGATTGTTAATCCTCGAGGTTGGTCGTGGCTGTGCCGGCACGGTTCGTTCGACTACGTAGCGAAGAATTCGTTATTTGACTGTTGGACATCGTTTGTTTTGTTGTAAGAGTAATATTGTACAAGATGGTAATTTTTTTGCGGGCCATTGTGAATCACACACGAGAACGAGCAATACGTAACTGAACGAAGAACAACGTATTGCTTGTTTATAACGTTTTCCTTCCTTGTTTGTGTAAGCTGGCCAAACTAGTTTAGTTAGCTATTAGCTTACGCCGAGTTTTAAGATCGTTTAAAAGGTTCTTTTTTCTTCTAAAAGTTAAGCTTCGCTTTAAATTTTAATCTTGGTTCGTTGCTTCGTTTCCGTTTTAAATTGGTACGTGGTATGGTTTGAATAGGGCTAAGGGCTAATACTTTGCATGGAGTGGAGACTAAAATTTAGTTGATTATTTAATAATAGCGATTGTTGATATTGTAGATGGTTGGTCAGAACATGTGGGAAACATAGGATCTGTCATTTGTATTGTGTATCCCTTGTCGGTTAAAGAACCTAAACGTTGTGTGGCAATAAACATGGGAGCAGCCAGAAATTTCTTCATGGCAGTCGAAGGCGCAGGATTTTCTTGCTCGGACACAGCTTGAACGAATTTGGCGCAGATAGCGCTCCGACTTAGGTTTAGACTTAGTACATAGCTCATATAGGCACCTTAGCTTAGGCTAAGACTAAGGCTTAGGCTTAGTGTATCGAGAACGGCATGGCATGCATTATACTTGGGCTCCTAAAGTTGACTTCGGCGGCCGGTGTACGTCGGTTTTTCGTCATCCTCCACGGGACAGTGGTGGCTGACCGGTGGGCAGAGAGGGTCCCCTTGTGCCCGCCATTTTTTACTCGCCCAACTGGCTGCTATATATGAGCGCTGGTTGGTTTGTTTGGTTGTCTCGGTTCGCCACACTCATTATTAGAACAAGAGCGCACTTTTGTTGTCATACGGTACTGTGAGCGCTACTTAAATAATTGTATTCTATTCTACTAAGTGAAAGACACACAAACGTAGGACTTTGGACAAAGAAATTTAGGAACAATACTAAGTTGACCATAAAAACTACGACTGTCAGATGGGTTTGTTTTTGGCCTCTGCTGAATCGTTCATAGTGATGATCATTTTTTTTTTGGTAAAATAACTAAGTGCCACACACCCAGAGCTACTACATCTCCTCGAGCGTTGTTCGATTGTGGAAACGGTGGTGTATTTTAGCTATTTGTATTAAGTGAATTGCGAATTGAAGTGATATTACCGGGGAAGTTCTAAAGTTTATCTGGGGTTATAGCTTATTTGTTTGTTTGAAATAAATGCTCTGTCTACTATTGTCGTTAATTTCATTTGGCGCGCCACGCGGGAGGGCCTCCTGGGGTTATAGCTTATTTGTTTATTTGAAATAAATGTTCTGTCTACTATTGTCGTTAATTTCATTTGGCGCGCCACGCGGGAGGGCCTCCTGGGGTTATAGCTTATTTGTTTATATATTTGAAATAAATGCTCTGTCTACTATTGTCGTTAATTTCATTTGGCGCGCCACGCGGGAGGGCCTCCTGGGGTTATAGCTTATTTGTTTATTTGAAATAAATGCTCTGTCTACTATTGTCGTCAATTTCATTTGGCGCGCCACGCGGGAGGGCCTCCTGGGGTTATAGCTTATTTGTTTATTTGAAATAAATGCTCTGTCTACTATTGTCGTTAATTTAATTTGGCGCGCCACGCGGGAGGGCCACCTGGGGTTATAGCTTATTTGTTTATTTGAAAAATAAAGGAATCTGTCTACTATTGTCGTTAATTTCATTTGGCGCGCCACGCGGGAGGGCCTCCTGGGGTTATAGCTTATTTGTTTATTTGAAATAAATGCTCTGTCTACTACTGTCGTTAATTTCATTAGGCGCGCCTCGCGGGAGGGACGGGGGGGGGCTGCCCACCCCCAGTTATCACAGTGGTGGGGACCTCTTCAGGGAGCCACCCTTTCATTTGTAAAATATTGGCTGTTGACACACCATTGGTCCCCCTCACTTTTACAAGGGGTCATGCGCCCCTGGTTACTTTTGTTATTAATAATCACAACCGGGGCGAGATGATAAGTTGTGCATGACCAGAGCCTGAGTCGTCGCTGTACAAATGGGATTCTTAGCATTTTAGGTTAGAATTATTTCCAGAGTCAGTTCAAAAAATCATGCAGAATTTGATCACTGAGATTGTTCATTGACCAAAGTCTCACAAGACCGACACGATTTGGAAACTGAGTCGTCGCTGTACAAATGGGATTCTTAGCATTTTAGGTTAGAATTATTTCCAGAGTCAGTTCAAAAAATCATGCAGAATTTGATCACTGAGATTGTTCATTGACAAAACTCCACAAGACCGACACAATTTGAAAACTTGAGTCGTCGCTGTACAAATGGGATTCTTAGCATTTTAGCTTAGAATTATTTCCAGAGTCAGTTCAAAAAATCATGCAGAATTTGATCACTGAGATTGTTCATTGACCAAAGTCTCACAAGACCGACACGATTTAGAAACGAGTCGTCGCTGTACAAATGGGATTCTTAGCATTTTAGGTTAGAATTATTTCCAGAGTCAGTTCAAAAATCATGCAGAATTTGATCACTGAGATTGTTCATTGACCAAAGTCTCACAAGACCGACACGATTTGGAAACTGAGTCGTCATTGTACAAATGGGATTCTTAGAAGTGTAGGTTAGAATTATTTCCAGAGTCAGTTCAAAATATCATGCAGAATTTGATCACTGAGATTGTTCATTGACCAAAGTCTCACAAGGCCGACACGATTTGGAAACTGAGTCGTCGCTGTACAAATGGGATTCTTAGCATTTTAGGTTAGAATTATTTCCAGAGTCAGTTCAAAAAATCATGCAGAATTTGATCACTGAGATTGTTCATTGACCAAAGTCTCACAAGACCGACACGATTTGGAAACTGAGTCGTCGCTGTACAAATGGGATTCTTAGCATTTTAGGTTAGAATTATTTCCAGAGTCAGTTCAAAAAATCATGCAGAATTTGATCACTGAGATTGTTCATTGACCAAAGTCTCACAAGACCGACACGATTTGGAAACTGAGTCGTCGCTGTACAAATGGGATTCTTAGCATTTTAGGTTAGAATTATTTCCAGAGTCAGTTCAAAAAATCATGCAGAATTTGATCACTGAGATTGTTCATTGACCAAAGTCTCACAAGACCGACACGATTTGGAAACTGACTGTCGCTGTACAAATGGGATTCTTAGCATTTTAGGTTAGAATTATTTCCAGAGTCAGTTCAAAAAATCATGCAGAATTTGATCACTGAGATTGTTCATTGACCAAAGTCTCACAAGACCGACACGATTTGGAAACTGAGTCGTCGCTGTACAAATGGGATTCTTAGCATTTTAGGTTAGAATTATTTCCAGAGTCAGTTCAAAAAATCATGCAGAATTTGATCACTGAGATTGTTCATTGACCAAAGTCTCACAAGACCGACACGATTTGGAAACCGAGTCGTCGCTGTACAAATGGGATTCTTAGCATTTTAGGTTAGAATTATTTCCAGAGTCAGTTCAAAAAATCATGCAGAATTTGATCACTGAGATTGTTCATTGACCAAAGTCTCACAAGACCGACACAATTTGGAAACTGAGTCGTCGCTGTACAAATGGGATTCTTAGCATTTTAGGTTAGAATTATTTCCAGAGTCAGTTCAAAAAATCATGCAGAATTTGATCACTGAGATTGTTCATTGACCAAAGTCTCACAAGACCGACACGATTTGGAAACTGAGTCGTCGCTGTACAAATGGGATTCTTAGCATTTTAGGTTAGAATTATTTCCAGAGTCAGTTCAAAAAATCATGCAGAATTTGATCACTGAGATTGTTCATTGACCAAAGTCTCACAAGACCGACACGATTTGGAAACTGAGTCGTCATTGTACAAATGGGATTCTTAGCATTTTAGGTTAGAATTATTTCCAGAGTCAGTTCAAAAAATCATGCAGAATTTGATCACTGAGATTGTTCATTGACCAAAGTCTCACAAGACCGACACGATTTGGAAACTGAGTCGTCGCTGTACAAATGGGATTCTTAGCATTTTAGATTAGAATTATTTCCAGAGTCAGTTCAAAAAATCATGCAGAATTTGATCACTGAGATTGTTCATTGACCAAAGTCTCACAAGACCGACACGATTTGGAAACTGTGTCGTCGCTGTACAAATGGGATTCTTAGCATTTTAGCTTAGAATTATTTCCTGACTCAGTTCAAAAAATCATGCAGAATATGATCACTGAGATTGTTCATTGACCAAGGTCTCACAAGACCGACACGATTTGGAAACTGAGTCGTCGCTGTACAAATGGGATTCTTAGCATTTTAGGTTAGAATTATTTCCAGAGTCAGTTCAAAAAATCATGCAGAATTTGATCACTGAGATTGTTCATTGACCAAAGTCTCACAAGACCGACACGATTTGGAAACTGAGTCGTCGCTGTACAAATGGGATTCTTAGCATTTTAGGTTAGAATTATTTCCAGAGTCAGTTCAAAAAATCATGCAGAATTTGATCACTGAGATTGTTCATTGACCAAAGTCTCACAAGACCGACACGATTTGGAAACTGAGTCGTCGCTGTACAAATGGGATTCTTAGCATTTTAGGTTAGAATTATTTCCAGAGTCAGTTCAAAAAATCATGCAGAATTTGATCACTGAGATTGTTCATTGACCAAAGTCTCACAAGACCGACACGATTTGGAAACTGAGTCGTCGCTGTACAAATGGGATTCTTAGCATTTTAGGTTAGAATTATTTCCAGAGTCAGTTCAAAAAATCATGCAGAATTTGATCACTGAGATTGTTCATTGACCAAAGTCTCACAAGACCGACACGATTTGGAAACTGAGTCGTCGCTGTACAAATGGGATTCTTAGCATTTTAGGTTAGAATTATTTCCAGAGTCAGTTCAAAAAATCATGCAGAATTTGATCACTGAGATTGTTCATTGACCAAAGTCTCACAAGACCGACACGATTTGGAAACTGAGTCGTCGCTGTACAAATGGGATTCTTAGCATTTTAGGTTAGAATTATTTCCAGAGTCAGTTCAAAAAATCATGCAGAATTTGATCACTGAGATTGTTCATTGACCAAAGTCTCACAAGACCGACACGATTTGGAAACTGAGTCGTCGCTGTACAAATGGGATTCTTAGCATTTTAGGTTAGAATTATTTCCAGAGTCAGTTCAAAAAATCATGCAGAATTTGATCACTGAGATTGTTCATTGACCAAAGTCTCACAAGACCGACACGATTTGGAAACTGAGTCGTCGCTGTACAAATGGGATTCTTAGCATTTTAGGTTAGAATTATTTCCAGAGTCAGTTCAAAAAATCATGCAGAATTTGATCACTGAGATTGTTCATTGACCAAAGTCTCACAAGACCGACACGATTTGGAAACTGAGTCGTCGCTGTACAAATGGGATTCTTAGCATTTTAGGTTAGAATTATTTCCAGAGTCAGTTCAAAAAATCATGCAGAATTTGATCACTGAGATTGTTCATTGACCAAAGTCTCACAAGACCGACACATTTCACATTCTTTTTTCCCAAAAAAAATTACAAGACCGACACGATTTGGAAACTGTGTCGTCGCTGTACAAATGGGATTCTTAGCATTTTAGCTTAGAATTATTTCCTGACTCAGTTCAAAAATCATGCAGAATATGATCATGAGATTGTTCATTGACCAAGTCCAAAACGACACGATTTGGAAACTGTGTCGTCGCTGTACAAATGGGATTCTTAGCATTTTAGGTTAGAATTATTTCCTGATTCAGTTCAAAAAATCATGCAGAATTTATCACTGAGATTGTTCATTGACCAAGACTCACAAGACCGACACGATTTGAAACTGTGTCGTCGCTGTACAAATGGGATTCTTAGCATTTTAGCTTGAATTAATCAGTTCAAAAAATCATGCAGAATTTGATCACTGAGATTGTTCATTGACCAAAGACTCACAAGACCACACGATTTGGAAACTGTCGTCGCTGTAGAAATGGGGATTCTTAGCATTTTAGCTTAGAATTATTTCCTGATTCAGTTAAAAAAATCATGCAGAATTTGATCACTGAGATTGTTCATTGACCAAAGTCTCACAAGACCGACACGATTTGGAAACTGAGTCGTCGCTGTACAAATGGGATTCTTAGCATTTTAGGTTAGAATTATTTCCAGAGTCAGTTCAAAAAATCATGCAGAATTTGATCACTGAGATTGTTCATTGACCAAAGTCTCACAAGACCGACACGATTTGGAAACTGAGTCGTCGCTGTACAAATGGGATTCTTAGCATTTTAGGTTAGAATTATTTCCAGAGTCAGTTCAAAAAATCATGCAGAATTTGATCACTGAGATTGTTCATTGACCAAAGTCTCACAAGACCGACACGATTTGGAAACTGAGTCGTCGCTGTACAAATGGGATTCTTAGCATTTTAGGTTAGAATTATTTCCAGAGTCAGTTCAAAAAATCATGCAGAATTTGATCACTGAGATTGTTCATTGACCAAAGTCTCACAAGACCGACACGATTTGGAAACTGAGTCGTCGCTGTACAAATGGGATTCTTAGCATTTTAGGTTAGAATTATTTCCAGAGTCAGTTCAAAAAATCATGCAGAATTTGATCACTGAGATTGTTCATTGACCAAAGTCTCACAAGACCGACACGATTTGAAAACTGAGTCGTCGTTGTACAAATGGGATTCTTAGCATTTTAGGTTAGAATTATTTCCAGAGTCAGTTCAAAAAATCATGCAGAATTTGATCACTGAGATTGTTCATTGACCAAAGTCTCACAAGACCGACACGATTTGGAAACTGAGTCGTCGCTGTACAAATGGGATTCTTAGCATTTTAGATTAGAATTATTTCCAGAGTCAGTTCAAAAAATCATGCAGAATTTGATCACTGAGATTGTTCATTGACCAAAGTCTCACAAGACCGACACGATTTGGAAACTGAGTCGTCGCTGTACAAACGGGATTCTTAGCATTTTAGGTTAGAATTATTTCCAGAGTCAGTTCAAAAAATCATGCAGAATTTGATCACTGAGTTTGTTCATTGACCAAAGTCTCACAAGACCGACACGATTTGGAAACTGTGTCGTCGCTGTACAAATGGGATTCTTAGCATTTTAGCTTAGAATTATTTCCTGACTCAGTTCAAAAAATCATGCAGAATATGATCACTGAGATTGTTCATTGACCAAAGTCTCACAAGACGTACACGATTTGGAAACTGTGTCGTCGCTGTACAAATGGGATTCTTAGCATTTTAGCTTAGAATTATTTCCTGATTCAGTTCAAAAAATCATGCAGAATTTGATCACTGAGATTGTTCATTGACCAAAGACTCACAAGACCGACACGATTTGAAAACTGTGTCGTCGCTGTACAAATGGGATTCTTAGCATTTTAGCTTAGAATTATTTCCTGACTCAGTTCAAAAAATCATGCAGAATATGATCACTGAGATTGTTCATTGACCAAAGACTCACAAGACCGACACGATTTGAAAACTGTGTCGTCGCTGTAGAAATGGGATGATTCTTAGCATTTTAGCTTAGAATTATTTCCTGATTCAGTTAAAAAAATCATGCAGAATTTGATCACTGAGATTGTTCATTGACCAAAGTCTCACAAGACCGACACGATTTGGAAACTGAGTCGTCGTTGTGCAAATGGGATTCTTATCATTTTAGGTTAGAATTATTTCCAGAGTCAGTTCAAAAAATCATGCAGAATTTGATCACTGAGATTGTTCATTGACCAAAGTCTCACAAGACCGACACGATTTGGAAACTGAGTCGTCGTTGTACAAATGGGATTCTTAGCATTTTAGGTTAGAATTATTTCCAGAGTCAGTTCAAAAAATCATGCAGAATTTGATCACTGAGATTGTTCATTGACCAAAGTCTCACAAGACCGACACGATTTGGAAACTGAGTCGTCGCTGTACAAATGGGATTCTTAGCATTTTAGGTTAGAATTATTTCCAGAGTCAGTTCAAAAAATCATGCAGAATTTGATCACTGAGATTGTTCATTGACCAAAGTCTCACAAGACCGACACGATTTGGAAACTGAGTCGTCGCTGTACAAATGGGATTCTTAGCATTTTAGGTTAGAATTATTTCCAGAGTCAGTTCAAAAAATCATGCAGAATTTGTCACTGAGATTGTTCATTGACCAAAGTCTCACAAGCACTTTGGTGGTGTGTGTATGGGTTTTAGCATTTTAGCTTAGAATTATTTCCTGACTCAGTTCAAAAAAATCATGCAGAATATGATCACTGAGATTGTTCATTGACCAAAGTCTCACAAGACCTACACGATTTGGAAACTGTGTCGTCGCTGTACAAATGGGATTCTTAGCATTTTAGCTTAGAATTATTTCCTGATTCAGTTCAAAGAATCATGCAGAATTTGATCACTGAGATTGTTCATTGACCAAAGTCTCACAAGACCGACACGATTTGGAAACTGAGTCGTCGCTGTACAAATGGGATTCTTAGCATTTTAGGTTAGAATTATTTCCAGAGTCAGTTCAAAAAATCATGCAGAATTAGATTACTGAGATTGTTCATTGACCAAAGTCTCACAAGACCGACACGATTTGGAAACTGTGTCGTCGCTGTACAAATGGGATTCTTAGCATTTTGGTGTATTGCTTCCTGACTCAGTTCAAAAAATCATGCAGAATATGATCACTGAGATTGTTCATTGACCAAAGACTCACAAGACGGACACGATTTGGAAACTGTGTCGTCGCTGTACAAATGGGAGATTCTTAGCATTTTAGCTTAGAATTATTTCCTGATTCAGTTCAAAAAATCATGCAGAATTTGATCACTGAGATTGTTCATTGACCAAAGACTCACAAGACCGACACGATTTGAAAACTGTGTCGTCGCTAGTACAAATGGGATTCTTAGCATTTTAGCTTAGAATTATTTCCTGACTCAGTTCAAAAAATCATGTATAATATGATCACCTAGATTGTTCATTGACCAAAGACTCACAAGACCGACACGACTTGAAAACTGTGTCGTCGCTGTAGAAATGGGATGATTCTTAGCATTTTAGCTTAGAATTATTTCCTGATTCAGTTAAAAAAATCATGAATCCCTCACAGATCGTTCATTGACCAAAGTCTCACAAGACCGACACGATTTGGAAACTGAGTCGTCGCTGTACAAATGGGATTCTTAGCATTTTAGGTTAGAATTATTTCCAGAGTCAGTTCAAAAAATCATGCAGAATTTGATCACTGAGATTGTTCATTGACCAAAGTCTCACAAGACCGACACGATTTGGAAACTGAGTCGTCGCTGTACAAATGGGATTCTTAGCATTTTAGGTTAGAATTATTTCCAGAGTCAGTTCAAAAAATCATGCAGAATTTGATCACTGAGATTGTTCATTGACCAAAGTCTCACAAGACCGACACGATTTGGAAACTGAGTCGTCGCTGTACAAATGGGATTCTTAGCATTTTAGGTTAGAATTATTTCCAGAGTCAGTTCAAAAAATCATGCAGAATTTGATTACCGAAGATTGTTCATTGACCAAAGTCTCACAAGACCGACACGATTTGGAAACTGAGTCGTCGCTGTACAAATGGGATTCTTAGCATTTTAGATTAGAATTATTTCCAGAGTCAGTTCAAAAAATCATGCAGAATTTGATCACTGAAATTGTTCATTGACCAAAGTCTCACAAGACCGACACGATTTGGAAACTGAGTCGTCGCTGTACAAACGGGATTCTTAGCATTTTAGGTTAGAATTATTTCCAGAGTCAGTTCAAAAAATCATGCAGAATTTGATCACTGAGATTGTTCATTGACCAAAGTCTCAAAAGACAAACACGATTTGGAAACTGTGTCGTCGCTGTACAAATGGGATTCTTAGCATTTTAGGTTAGAATTTTTTCCTGAGTCAGTTCAAAAAATCATGCAGAATTTGATCACTGAGATTGTTCATTGACCAAAGTCTCATAAGACGGACACGATTTGGAAACTGTGTCGTCGCTGTACAAATGGGATTCTTAGCATTTTAGGTTAGAATTATTTCCAGAGTCAGTTCAAAAAATCATGCAGAATTTGATCACTGAGATTGTTCATTGACCAAAGACTCACAAGACCGACACGATTTGGAAGAACTGTGTCGTCGCTGTACAAATGGGATTCTTAGCATTTTAGGTTAGAATTATTTCCAGAGTCAAGTTCAAAAAATCATGCAGAATATGATCACTGAGATTGTTCATTGACCAAAAAAATCTCACAAGACCGACACGATTTGAAAACTGTGTCGTCGCTGTAGAAATGGGATGATTCTTAGCATTTTAGGTTAGAATTATTTCCAGAGTCAGTTAAAAAAATCATGCAGAATTTGATCACTGATATCGTTCATTGACCAAGTCTCATAAGACGAATATGATATTTGGAAACTGAGTCGTCGCTGTACAAATGGGATTCTTATCATTTTAGGTTAGAATTATTTCCAGAGTCAGTTCAAAAAATCATGCAGAATTTGATCACTGAGATTGTTCATTGACCAAAGTCTCACAAGACCGAACACGATTTGAGAAACTTGAGTCGTCGTTGTACAAATGGGATTCTTAGCATTTTAGGTTAGAATTATTTCCAGAGTCAGTTCAAAAAATCATGCAGAATTTGATCACGAGATTGTTCATTGACCAAAGTCTCACAAGACCGACACGATTTG
>JASANE010014913.1:0-18485 GCA_030248225.1 Trileptium ribeirensis
TACGCCGTAGGATCACCAAAACGTGATATGTAAGCATATTAAGAGATTCAACTGTACTTATTTACAATTATCAATTATGAATCAAATTCATTAAGCTGCTTTAAATCCTAACTGATCAGGACAGCTTGACATTTTATCATTAAGCTGCTTCTACCAATGATTAAGAGACGATTGAAAGTTTAGCCGATGAGGTGTCAAAACAACATCAAAATTATGTATTTTAGAAATAGTGGAACAAACTTAACAGTGCATTCGTTCTTTACTTGTTCATAGTACATAATTTAATCAATGATAGTCAACTATTTAACCAAAGAAACTTTTTATTTCATCTGATCAAAGAATATTTTCGCGAATGATTCGACCATTCCAGCCTTTTTTGTTTTCTTTGCACGACCCATCTTCGTAACCGGATTCAGAGTAGTAGAACAGTTGAGGTTGTCGATGGTTAGAATTGAGAATATTAAGTAGTTCATGTGGCTTTGTCGTCGGCAGCGGAAATTGCTTGATTGCCGGTACTTGTGTTTCCAACATACGGATACCATTTTTGTCAACTTAATAATCGAGCAATGTCAGCTTTGAAATGCCAAATTCTTATTTGTATAGACTGACTTCTAGACCTAGTTCTGCCAATCGTTCAAACAGTGCCCTTATAACTATTTTGAGTTATACCAGGTTTGCGCTTGCCACCAATATGTCACCGACGTACGCAGAACAAAAATACAGTCCGCCGACTACTATCAATTAAGCTTCGGCATGTTTGAGCGGCGGCGAGCAGACCGAATGGCACCCGAACGCATTCGAACAATCCGAACAAGGTCGTAATTGCTGTTGTTACCACATCCTAAAGTGCGACAGGTATTTGATGGTATGTTCGCATTAGATCACTTTTTGAGTAAACTATTTTTTCCCTTAAGATTTGCTGTGATTTTTCCTTTAAGATCCATATACTGATTTGGATAATAATGAAAAGCTTCCACGAAGTTGAGGTCGCTGCACGGAACCTAATTACGTTTATCTTTGCAATCATATGAAGAGGTGATGACCAAACCCTTGAATATTGTCTATTAATCCCCAATTCCGGCATGTGCTTGAACTTTACGTTTTGCGTTTTTGAGTTTGTCACCAAAGAGGCATCGCGTTCGAGCGAGGACAGGTTGTTCTTTAAATGTTGCGTGGAACACTGCACATCGCCGAAAGAAGTTCTTGGGATAACGACTGTGGGAAATTTGTACACAATATTGTCTAAAGAGGTTTTCGTTCCAGTCAAATGCAATAATTGAGGTGCCATAGTTTTTGACAGTCGACATATAATTTGCGTCAGTGCGACACTGTCGAGCGGCTGCTTTCGACGGATGTCTGGTATGAGATCGAAAAACTACGAAATCAGCTTCAAAGATGTTGTGGCCAGCATGAGCGACCTACAAATATCCTCAATGCTCATTTGTACCGACATCGAGTGTGCTTGGTCATTGTCCATATCTAGAAATCGGGGTACGTTCACCCTTGAGGCCGGGCTCGAGCTCCTTGTCGATATTGTATAGCAGCCACGAGGACACTAGCATAATATCTTCTATCAACTAGGAAACATTTTCCATTTGTTCGTTCAGTGACGGAAAATTACCGACAGATGCAATCTTTTGGTCGCGGTCGTTGGTTTTCTGTTGAGGTTTGGCGAATGTTGACTGTCAGCCGAGCGTGGGTCGCCCTTAACCCTCGGTGTTGTGAATTCCGTGGAAAACGCATTGTTCCACATGACTGCTTTAGAACAAAACCGCTGTGGTCACACATGGAACGAAGTCCGAAGTCCCAGGGCTAGCCGAGTGTCGCGGGTTAGGGACTAGAGTCAGAGCCCCAGGAGTGCCTATGAGGATATATGACTGTGATGGTACTAAGAAACATCACGGTTTACCAAGCGTTGTCCACTGCGTACTTCGGGAAAGCTGCGGTTCAAGCTGCTAAGTGAAAGCAACACTAACCACGTTCTCAAATCAGGCTAATCACAACAATGTTGATCGGGTGGTTACTGGATGAATTTGTTAGTAGTGTCAGATGTAAAAGCTAGCAGGACAGCAGGATTAGCGTCCCTGTTGTGATGCTAATTGACCAACTCATTCCAGAGTGTGTCGTAGAAAAGTTCGAATGGGTGGCTGGGTAGGAGATCAAAGATTTCGCTTGCTTGCTCAGGCAGCAAGGTCTGAATTACGTAATTGAACTCTTTTTGTTGCCACACGCTCAAAATTATGCGACCAACTCAAATCACAACTCAGCATCTGCCGACCAACAGAGGAAGTTTCGTTGGCATAGCCGTTGTTGGCAGTTGTTTAACAACCACATTTTGCCAAGTACCGGGATTCGATTCATTCCGTGTCCTTGTTGCCAATTATCTTTTGGATGAAACCGGAAATATTGATTCGATGAAATTAGACGTTTTTACGGTGGTCGTTAATAGTTTTTGGATGAATCAGTTTTACTTATTTTATCAATCTTTAGTCAGATTCATTCAATGGACAGAATTGTTCTGTCCAGCTCGCGCCGAAATGTCAGTCTATTTAAGCGTCTGGCCACGCTTAAATAGACTGACATCAACCTAGTTAATCACTAGGCAGTTGGTAAACCAATTTTTCACATTTTTACTTGAATGCAGATGCTACAGTAATTTCTTAGCTAATTCTTTATTATGATACTTAGAATTTTCGTCAATGGTAAGGTTGTTGTCGGGGGTGCTCTAGGCTGCAGGGGGAATCTTGCGCCAAACCCGCCCGAAAATCTCAAAATTTCCAAAAAACCTGGGCTTTTCACCAATTTGTTTATTACATCCCTCACTCCCTCCCTTCTACGTCCTTTTCTTTTGGTTCCTTGTTTTCGTTTTGTTTTCTTTTCGCAGCTAATTTGGATGATTAGCACTTTTTCGTGCTAATAGCTAGCTTCGTTTTTCTTTTTGTAATTAGTCTTGTAGTTTCGGATTAGAGTTTGGCAGCGACAACAGTTCGATTAGACAGTAGAACTTATTTCCGGGCTGAGCTAATATGGCGTAAAGAACACGCTCAGGTTTTCACTAGTGTTGTTATCTATATTACAAATCTCGCATAAAGAATTATGCGATTAGTCATGCTTGTAGTTTATTTTTCTTGTTTTATTTGTTAAATGAGTTACCTACCCAGTGGAAATTACCAGCTTAGCAGAAACGAGGCTTTTATTAGCGGTTGACCAGGCCACCAGGGAGTTCCCTGTCCATACCCGTCCCGAAAACCGAAAAATTCCCCCAAAGCCGGGATGGATCACCATTTCAATTATTATATCCCTCCCTCCATTCTACGTCCTTGGGTTTTCTATTTTCTTGTTTTCAATTGATGTTAATTTGCATAATTAGCATCAATTGTTTTATTAGCTAAATGGCGTTAGCTTTTGTTTTTCGTTTTCTTATAAGTCTGGAGTAAGTTCTCCAACGATCTGGTGACCGAATTTCAAGCTCTTGCTGCCTGCGCATCGAAATAGTTTCCTTTAATTGTTTAACAAGGCTTAACCAACAACAGGTTCCAGAAATTGTTCGCATTTATACATACGAGTCTACTGGCATAATTTGGTTTTTCGGAATTGTTGCTTATTTGCTTACGATTACCTAGCTACTTTTTGCTGTTACTTTCGAATTGTTTGCTTTAATTATGAATCTTATGCTTATCGAATTTTAATGTTTCATCTGGCTTTGACTTTGATGTGGTGGATTATACGATACCGTGAGTAATTGGAAAAATACCGGGAGTTAGCAAACTACTGGCAAAACTATGGCATACTTGGTGTGGAATCTAGAAACTAAATCGTACCTAAATTGTACCATCGCCGAAGACTTGATGTATGTAATGTTGTAGCAATTTGATTATTCGCCCCCGGCGAGGATTACGTCTCCAACAATCTGGAGACTGAGTTGTTGATCGAACTGTAAGAAAACGAAAACGAGCGGAAGAGCGACGTTAAAGCTCGGTGAGTGCGCCAGAGACATGGAGCCGCCGCTTGAAACATGCTACTGTCTGTGAGTTTACAACAAAATCAGTCAGTCTGTTCCAGGGGCGAATAACTCACAGGGGAAAGAATATAATAGACAATTAAGATGTGATCTTGGCTTTAGTAGTTTCATCGAGTTTTCCCTTGTCCTAGACAAAGTTGTATCAGCCATTTCAAAGAGATTTCGCCAGTCATAATCAACTTTCTGATGTAGTATTTGATACATAAGGATTAGGTCTCCGTGATATCTCCAGGTTTACTAGGTTTGCAGCTGAAGCACTCACAGCCGTTGTCGATAATCCAAACCAGCAGTTCCTCTAACAAGTCTAGTCGCCCGTTTTTGCACACGTTCCAATGTGTTTATGTCACCAATTTGATGTGGAGACCAGGCTTGCCATGCGTATTCGAGTTTCGGCCTAATCAGTGCTCAGTAAAGCAGCAAAAATGGTCGAGGATCAAGAAAGCCAAAAGAACGGCTTAGTAGACTGATGACGTTGTGACATTCTGATGCTATGCGCTGACAATGGGCGGAAGCTTTGCCGTCATCTTTATAGTGAATCCCAAATATCGCTCGCAATGTGATATAGCAATATTTTCATCAGAAAGTGTATATTGCAGTAGAGGATTATTACGACCGAAATGCAATACAGAGCACCTGTGCACTCCAAAAGTCATAAAGATTGGCGAGCCCAGTCACTGACTGAGTCAAGATCCGATTGCAGTCGGTGAGCGTTGATGATGTAGTTTAGATGAAACCCATTTAAAAGGCATGCGTCGTCCGCGAATTTAAGAATATGGCTGTTAAGCGCATCGTCAAAATCGTTAATATAGACCGTGAATAATGTCGGACCGAGCATGGAACCTTGTGGCACCCCACTAGAGACCATTTCGGTGTTTGACTGGGAGTCAGCCACAGCTACATATTGCGATCGTCCGGTTAGGAATGCTTGAATCCAGGGAAGGCAGCTGCCAGAAACACCGTGAGTTTGAAGTTTGGACAAAAGACGTTGATGTGGGACAACACCAAATGCCTTTCGCAGGTCAAGCAGGACGGCATCAGCAACGAGTCGGTTGTCTAGGTATGTCGTCAGAGTGTGAAAAAATCGATGAGTTGTAATTTTGTTGAGCGGCGATTTCTAAATCCATACTGAGATGTGGTGATGAGGCCATCAGTTTCAAAAAACGACATCATCGATGCTTTAACTCCATGAGTTTCGAGCATGACGACGTAAGACTAATAGGTCGATAATTTGCTGCATCAAATCTAGAACCAGACTTAAAAATAGGGATCACTTTAGCACACAACCAATCTTTAGGTAAACAATGAGAACGAAACGACACAGTGAACAGCTTAGAAAGTGGTGTTGCTAAAGCATAACGACAGCGTGATAAAACAAGGTTAGAAATACCATCGTGCCCAGGAGCAGCATGCTGCTTCAGATGAGAGATTGCGTTCAAAACCATCAGGGGAAAAATAGTAGTGTTGGTACGTTGAAAAAAATCAGGTATGTTCTCAAGTGATTCATGTTGGACGACTGACGTAAAATGGGCACTGAGTGTTGTTGCAATTTCAATAGCGTCATTGGTTACTGTGCTGTCTGGTTTACGGAGGGCTGAAACAGATGTATTACTTTTCAACTTACGATTTACATGACCCCAAAAAAGACGAGGATTGCAATTAGTCACAAATGGTTTTAGGCAATTCGTATGAATCCCAAGATGCTTGACTTCTATATCGTTTAAAATGAGTGAACGCGTTTCGTTGACGTTTTAAAGCCACTCGGCAGTTATAATCGGCCCACGCGGAAAAACGCCGTTTACTGGGTAGACTCATTGGTACAAGTAGGTTTATCGCAGACATAACACAATCGTGCAAAACTAGCCATATTTCTTCCACAGACAATAACTCGTCGATGCGCTGTAAGTTAGAACTGATATATGTCGTTATGTCTTTTTGGTTTACTTTGTGCCAACATAGTTTTTGTCTTTCGGGTACATATTTAGCAGACAACATGAGCGAAAATACAACACCCTGGTGATCACTTGTTCCTAGCCCAGGAATCATAGTCACTTCACTAATGATATCCGAATTGCAGAAAATTAAATCTAAGATGTTGCTACCTCTAGTGGGTTGCAGAACGTATTGTTTCAGACCTAAATTTAATATTATGTCCATAAACGAATCACAATTTGAAGGCCAAGACAACACTATCCAGTTTATCAGTGGATAATTAAAGTCTCCTAGAAGCAGTAAACTATCGTGAGGTTGTAGTGCGAGCTCACGTAGATAATCATAAAGGGCGGCATCAGTTGTTGCTGTATTGGATGGTGCTCTGTGAACACAGCACATTAGTATGGATTGATTTGTTTGATCTGCTCCTAAATATTGTACATACGGCAACATCAGGATGGGCTCTTATAGTTAATGGTAGGCGAGGAGTGAGAGTGTTATGAGCGTAGATGATACACCCCCAGCATGTGTATTGCGATCGCCCCGGAACAAACTACAGTGTTTTAGAATAAATTCACTATCACTTCGATTCACACGCCCATGTCTCCGTCACACAAACAAGTTTATGTCATATTCCGACTTATATACAACTCAAGTTATCCATTTTATTATGCAACGATCTTTCATTAAAAGAACTCCTTTTACATGACTAGCCCAAGACCCGAATACACATTGTTAGACACTACCCAGTCTTATCATATATTTGTGAAAAACACTAACACAGTCACTAGATTATGTGTCACTAATAATATCACAACCATCACCGTAGGAGTTTCATC
Organism: Trileptium ribeirensis; assembly: GCA_030248225.1. Taxonomy (NCBI): domain Eukaryota; kingdom Metazoa; phylum Nematoda; class Enoplea; order Enoplida; family Thoracostomopsidae; genus Trileptium; species Trileptium ribeirensis. The sequence goes on from JASANE010014913.1 coordinate 6,790, forward strand.
TCTACAACTTCACCGCCCTACAACGTCATCACTTTCTTCAGAAGAACCAGAGAACATACCAAATCCCTTAGCTATACACACATCTGTTACTATTTCTTTGTTATTTACAAAAGAGTCAGAATTTACAAAACTATTACAAGTATTTACAGAATTACTATACAAAACATTACATGTTTGATCGCAAGTTCGCGAATAATTGCAGTTTTTAAAAAACTGACTCACTACGCCGTTGCGTTACACCACTTTCGTTCGATTTCCACTTCCATGCCTAAATAAGCTGCGATTTTGAATCACTAATGTCAACGATACCATACCACGAGCCATATTGACTCCCTGCCCTTCGCTAGCAACATATTCATCATACACGCGTTTTCCTTTTCTTGTTCAGCTTTAGTTCGATCAGTTTTACACTGACTTTTCGAAGCGAGCGTCTCTAGAACTACTGAGCTTCCAGACACAGACAGAATTGATGTTCTGAGCGAGCGTCATCAAAGATATCTTTATTGCTTTGCGCATACTGCTGGGCGTAGTAACCTCTTTTCTCCAACACGAGATATGTGACTTAGTCGAAGATTATCATATCTACTCCATTGCAGTCAGCAATTCGAAACAATTCTTAGTCTGCTATTGTTCGCCCGTATTTGACTGCTGTGCGACAAATTGAACAGCATCAGATTTTTACGTCGTCCTCACAGTCCTTTAGTTCTGCAATAGCTTTTCAACAGCAATATCAGCTACTTTTGCACCATATCACTACCTGTTCCTATTGCGATACCATGCTTGCTGCTTACAGTCGATTGCGCCGTCGAATTGATATTGCACTCAATGACTGTCATTTTTTCGTCAGTGCCTTGATATGATTCTCTATTTCGTCGTCACAGCGTTGTTGACTGCGTCGAAACCGCATGAACTGCACAACTATTGTATACAACTATTCTTGACAAAACCAAAATATATTACCGGTTTGTTACAGATTCCTTTTTGCTAATACTGAGAAAACAGAGATATTCTACACATCGAACTCGAATTACATTTTCGCAAACAATATATGTGTCATTGAACTCTAATTGTTTATCGACTTTCCACAGTCAAAGTTATGCAATGCATTCCCCGAGTGCCAGCATCATCATTATTTAGAGATGTCCTCGTTAGACGTGAAGCACTTTAGACAAGAATGTTCAATTACAGTTCGTAATTAATTATACACAGTCTAATGAAAGCAATGTCTAGTTGCAGATACCGAAAGACCTTGCATACTTTAGTGAATCTAAAAACAATTAACGTTGAGTTGCGATATTCTTCACACCAGGAGAACCGAATTCCGTTTCTGAATCTGTTCCGTTGCGGTCCTGATAAAAACCACACCGAACCGTACTTCGTTTAAAAATTTTGTTTGAAATTTTCTACGTTTTTTGCTTCGTCCTGTAATCCAAACATATGTAATATATATATATTATACAATAATCACTTCAATACAACCAAGCAAAAGAAAAGATTAACTAACCAATTTGTCGTGTGAAACGTAAGTAGCGCAGCAATCCTACATGTTCACAAGAACCTGCTGAGTTTGTTAAATCAAAGCCAGTCATGCTTGTAGCAGTTATTTTACACATCCAGAAGCACGTTTGAATTAAACAGTTCCAACTCGTAACAGACTATGCTTACGCAGAAGTACTTAGTTATGCTTGCTAACATGAATTCGTCAAGCACACGCCAGTGCGCTTAAAAACTTGGTAAATCAGTCTAAATTGAAGTAAACGTTATCCGCAATGCAGCTAGAAACTGTTTTCTTGCAATGAATGTATTTATTTAAACGTGCGAGCAACATCCCATGCAGATGCCCAGTGCTGTCAGCACTAAAAGTCAAGAAAAACTGTTACCGACAATACCAGCGTAGTCGTACCCTTGCATCATGCGCAGATTCCAAGCGCTCGCAGAGCTTTTGAACAGTGCAAAACATCTATGTATAAGTATGAAAAGCGCTTTCAAATACAATCATACACCAACCTAAACGTTTCTGTCGTATGTAAACTCTAAAATAAAAAGTCGCCCGACAGTAACGTCCATAATTGACGCAGCAGTAATAAATTTATCAAAGAGTTCAATTATGTCAAGCAATTTACAGTAACGATAGGCTGTAGCTTCAGAATAGTTTATCATGCAGAACTTGAAATGTTAGCGATCATATAAATCAACAGAGTTTTTATAAAAGCTAGTCCAAAAATAACAGTTATAATAAGTAAAAGATTACTTAAAAAACGTATGTCATAAATATTTATTATAAAAGTGAAGATTTTATACAGATGTAAGATAGGAGAAAAGTGGATTAGGTTCTATGATAGGATAACATTAGAATGAAATTTTCAAAAAGGAAGGAAATATAGAAATAAGAGAATGTGAGATGGTTAAGAGGAGAAGGGCGTGATCTGAGGGGGAGGTAGTATTATTAGTTATAGGATAGCTCAGCAGATTAAGTGAACATGGTTTCTACCTCTGGTGATTATGGACGTTACTGTCGGATTTTTATTTCAGAGAATACGACAGAGTTAGTATGATGATTTGGCCTTCAATTATAATTATTCAACCTCTATCATCAGGGATTAAACATTTTCATTTTACAACCCACATACTAGTTTCAATAAATACAGTCATTGCCAGAACAGTTCTACTATCGGATAAGTTTTCTTCAATTTAGATGATTTACCAAGTTTTACTCGTATGCTTACGAATTTATGTTACCAACATAACCTAAGTATTTAGAGCCATAGTCTGTACCGAGTTGGAACTTTAATTCAAACTATCCCACAATTTTGATGTGTAAAATAACTTACAAGCATCCTAGCTTGATTAACAAACTCAGCATTTATAAAAATTCCTGCTCAATTATGCGCCCTACTTACGTTTCACAGACAAATTGGTTAGTTAATCTTTTGTTTTGCTTGGTTGTATTGGAGATTTATGATTGTATAATATATATATATTACATATGTTTGGATTACAGGACGAAGCGAAAAAACGTAGAAATTTCAAACAAAATTTTTAAACGGACCGGTTCCGGTATGGTTTTTGCCCTTGCCACCACGATTCGCCCCTTCCTTCCTCCCTGGTGTGAAGATATTCCAACTCAACGTTATTGTTTTAATTCACTCCAGAGTATGCCAGGTCTTTCGGATATCCACAACTCAACGTTGTTTTTCAGTTCAGACTGTGTATAATTAATTACGAACTGTAATTGAACATTACTATGTCTAAAGTGCCTTCACGTCTAAGAGGACATCTCTAAATAAATGATGCTCATCGGGGAATGCAGCCATAACTTTACTGTGGAAAGTCGATAAACCAATTAGAGTTCAATGACACATATATTGTTTGCGGAAAATGCAATTCCGAGTTCAATGCTGAGGTCTCTGTTCTCCAGTATTGCGAAAAATTTAACAAACCCCGGTATATATTTTGGTTTGTCAAGAATAGTTTATACCCAATAGTGGCAGTTCAGCCGTTGACAGGACAACGCTGGAGGAATAGAGTCATATCAGGATAACGAAAAAACAGAGAGTGATATCATTAAATCATGTAAACAGCCAGTATCCAATAGGAACAGGTAGGATATGCAGAAAGTAGCTGATATTGCTGTTGAAAAGCCTATTGCAGAACTAAAGGACTGTGAGCGAGACGTAAAAATCTGATGCTGTTCAATTTGTCGCCACAGCAGTCGAATACGGGCGAACCATAGAGCCTAAGAATTGTTTCCGAATTGCTACTGATGAGCCATATCGATATCTGACTAAGCACATATCTCGTGTTGGAGAAAAGGTTACTACCAGCGTTGTGGCCAAGCAATAAAATATCCTTTATGACGCTCCTCAGCAATCAATTGTCCTATGTCTGGAAGCTCAGTAGTGGAGACGCTCCTTCCGAAAAGTCAGTGTAAAACCTATCGAACTAAAGCTAACAAGAAAAGGAAAACGCGTATGATGATATGCTCGAAGGGCAGGCGAGTCCAATATCCGGCTACGTGGTATGCGTATCGTTGAATTATCGAGCTCAAAATCGCCCAGCTTATTTACGGCATGGAAGTGGAAATCGAACCGAAGTGGTGTAACCCAACCGTAATAAAGTTGATTAAAAATCAATTATTCGCGAACTTGGATCAAACATGTAATGTTTTGTATAGTAATTCTGTAAATACTTGTAATAGTTTTGTAAATTCTAACTCTTTTGTAAATAACAAAGAAATAGTAACAGATGTGTGTATACCCTAAGGGATTTGGTCATGTCTCTCTGGTTCCTTCTGAAGAAAGTGATGACATTGTCAGCGGGGTGAAGTTGTAGACGATGAAACTCTACCGGTGATGGTTGTAATAATTAGGACACATAATACTAGTGATGTGTTAGTGTTTTTCCACAAATATATGATAAGACTGGCGTAGTGTCTAACAATGTGTATTCGGGTCTTGCGGCTAGTCATGTAAAAGGAGTTCTTTTTAATGAAAGATCGTTGCATAATAAAATGGATAACCTTGAGTTGTATATAAGTCGGAATATCGACATCAAACTTGTTTGTGTGACGGAGACATGGGCCGTGTGAAATAGAAGTGATAGTGAATTTATTCTAAAACACTGTAGTTTGTTCCGGGGCGATCGCAATACACATGCTGGGGGTGTATCATCTACGCTCATAACACTCTCACTCCTCGCCTACCATTAACTATAAGAGCCCATCCTGATGTTGCCGTATGTACAGTGTCGGACGATCAAACAAATCAATCCATACTAATGTGCTGTGTTCACAGAGCACCATCCAATACAGCAACAACTGATGCCGCCCTTTATGATTATCTACGTGAGCTCGCACTATAGCCCAAGCAGTAACGAACAGAACAAATGTACTATCGCTGAGGTTGTAGTGCGAGCTCACGTAGATAATCATAAAGGGCGGCATCAGTTGTTGCTGTATTGGATGGTGCTCTGTGAACACAGCACATTAGTATGGATTGATTTGTTTGATCGCTAAATTAAGAGACAATAAAAAAAAAAAAGAGACCGGCTTTCTGACACTGGTACATGACGGCAACATCAGGATGGGCTCTTATAAAAAGAGAAGAAAAATAAAGGAGGATCCAAAGAGGGCAGGAAGAAAAAGAAACAAGAACAGGTCAGATAAAAGAGGGGAAGCAGTGGCATTGCGTCCAAAGGTCAAAAAGAGAGCATGGCACAAACAAGGCAGAAACGCATCAGCAGCACATCGCGTCAACTCGTTTTAATTGACAATCTTGAGGAATAGCAGCTCTCGGCGATTCAAATCGGCAAGTTAGGTTGTTGTTCTTTAAGTACGATTTACAAGCAAAAGCTCTGCTTTTATTTGACATATCTTGAGGGAATCGCAGCTCTCGGCGATTCAAATCGACACAGTTATCGCGTTCTTTACTGTACAAGTTTCAAGCAAGCCTGCTTAATTTTGATATATCTTGACGGAATCGCGCCTCGGCATCAAAACGACACAGTCAGTTGCGTTCTTAAGTACAGTTTTAGCAAGCCTGCTTAATTTTGACAAATCTTAGGGAACGCAGCCTCGGCGATTCAAAACGACACAGTAGTTGCGTTCTTTAAGTACAGTTTCAAGCAAGCCGCTTAATTTTGACATCTTTAGGAACGCATCTCTCGAGATAAAACGACACAGTAGGTTGCGTTCTTAAGTAAGTTTCAAGCAAGCCGCTTAATTTTGACATCTTGACGGAACGCGCCTCGGCGATTCAAAACGACACAGTTAGGTTGCTTTCTTTAAGTAAAGTTTCGTAGCACAAAGCCGCTTAATTTGACACTTGAAGAAGCGCCTCGGCATCAAAACAAAAGGATCTTAGAGTTTGGAGCAGTCGCTTAATTTTGACACTTGAGGAAGCGCCTCGGCGATCAAAACGACAAGTTAGGTTGTTGTTCTTTAAGTAGATTTACAAGCAGCCGCTTTATTTTGACAACTTGACGGAACTCGTTTCATGAGGCGATCAAAACGACAAGTAGTTGCGTTTCTTTAAGAGTTTCAGCACGTTTAATTTGACACTTGACGGAAGCGCCTCGCATCACGGCAAGTTAGGTTGTTGTTCTTTAAGTAGATTTAAAGCAGCGTCTTTATTTTGACATATCTTTGAGGGAACGCGCCTCGGCGATCAACAAAGTAGTGCGTTCTTTACTGTACAGTTTCAAGCAGCCGCTTAATTTACACTTGACGAAGCGCCTCGGCATCACGACAAGTAGGTTGCGTTCTTTAAGAAGTTTTAGCAGCCGCTTAATTTTACACTAGGCGAAGCGCCTCGCGACCACAAGTAGGTTGTTGTTCTTTAAGTAGATAAGCAGCCGCTTTATTTTACACTTGACGGAACTCGTTTCTCCACACAAGAGGTTCGTTCTTTAAGTAGTTTCAGTAAAAGGGACGCAGCGCAGGCCACTCTAACACAGCAAGACGGTTCAACGGGCGTAGAAGTTTAATTTAGCACTTCGTCAGACGAAGAGGAGCTGCAGCCAGCGCCCGGTGTGTTGACGCGATTTTGAGGTTAGTATCTTATGATAGAGGTCAGGAGGTATACGAAACCGCGACAGCCAAACAACCAAACCGTCCAGCAAAACAGCAAAAAGAAAACGCAAAAGTCCAGAAAATCCACAATTCCCAACACTCTCAGCCAGGCCCCCACAGTCCACAGCCCCGAAAACCAACATCACATCATAACGACAGAAACAGAAATCCCAGAAAATCTCGGAGCACAAAGCAAAGCAAGAAACCATCCGCCAACCAACACAAACAGCAGCGGCACCGCCGGCAGCGAGCGTCCGCAAGCCGCACAACGCCGCCAAACGCCATCACGCGAAAACCAAAACACACACAACAAAGACAAAGCATGACAGCAACAAAGGGCACAGAGAACGCACAAAAACAAACACGAGACAACCTCCGCCCACAGCCCGTCCAGCAGCAAGGAAAAGGCCAAGCAACTCCCAGCGCCACCAAACAAACCACTCCACATCAACACAAATCAGCCCGCCCAGCTCGGCGCTCAAATCGCCCAAAGCGCGCGCGCACAACCAAACCAGGCGAGCACGCACAGTCCGCAAGCAAACACCACAAAAAAAACCATCACAAAAAAAAAAACAAAAGACACATCATACACAGACAACAAACAAAGCAACGAGCACGGGCACAACAACCACAGCTCCACATCCCGAACAAAACGCCGGCATACCATCCGCAAATGCGCCAGCGCCCACAAGCACTCCCATTCCATCCAGCCAGCAATCCGCATCGCCCCAACAACCCAGCCAGCAACATCCAAGCCAAAGCAAACCAGCCACGCAGCGCAATCGCGCACAATCACCGCAGAACACGCAAAACGCCCCGAAAACCACCGCCAAAAGAAAACACACAAATCCCGGCAGTCCAACACCAGCCGCAAACGCACAACGCCCCCACACACAACTCCGCCGAGCAACTCCGCCCTTCCCGCCTCCCCCGCTCACGCCCCCACCCCCCATCAATCCAGCCACACGACCATCAAAACACCAACGCACACGAAGCACAAAAAAAAAAAAGCAAACCGAGCAACAAACAAAAACGCAGCGACAAACCCGCAGACAAACAACAAGGAAAAAAAAAAGAAAAGACAAAAGCAAAAGCAAACGGGGCAACAAGACAAGCCAACGGCAAACCAGCAAAAAAAAACAAACCAGCACAAGCGCCCAAAAAGAAAACGCACAGACAAAAGCGCAGAGCGCATCCAAAAAGAGACAGCCCACGAAGGCGGGCAAGCAGAGCAAACGCACGAAACCAACAAGCCTCAAGCACAAACCACACATCGCCAGCAACCACCGCAGCACCAACGCCACACAACCATCCACAGCAAAAGCTCCCCCCGCAACAGCCAGCGCCCAAACACAACCACCACACGCAACCAAAAACAAAACAAAAAACACAAAGCAAAACCAAACAACACAAAAAACGAAGCCGAGCCGCAAGAGCACCAACCCGCGCGCCAAAACACCAAAACACGCACCCCAAAACGCCAAGCACACGCCATCCAACCACCCCAACGCCCACCACAAACCAACAAAAACCCCAACAACACACAAACCCACCCCGAGACAGCCGCCCAACAAATCGCCACAAAAAACCCCCACACCCCACACCACGCACCCCAAAATCCCAAGCCCACACCCCCAAACACAAAACACCAAAACCCAACCAACAAACCCCGCAAACAGCGCCACCCCCAACCCACAAACAAAACACCCCAAAAAAAAAACCCAAGACAAAACCCAAGAACAACCCCGCCCCCGCCCCCACAAACCCCCAGCAACCGCCAAAAGCCAAACCAAGCAGACGCCCACCACACCAAAAGCAAGCACCAAAACGCCCACCCAAAAACCAAACACACACACAAAAAAAGCCAAACACCAGCACCAACACCACAAAACAAAGCCCACAGGGCCCGACCCAAGGGGAACCAAAACCAACCACGCCGCAGCCAACAACCAACCACCCACAAACCCAACCCAGCCCAACCACCCCCCCCCACCACCCACCCCAAAACCACAAAACACCCCCACGCATCCCCACAAACAAAACAAAAAAAACAAAACAAAACAACAACAACACAACACAACACACCAAGCACACAACACAAGACACACAGCACAGCACAGAAAGCCAGCCACACAGAAACACAAACCACAACAACAACAACAACAACAACAACACACACACACAACACACACAGGGCACAAACAGACAACACCAAAGAAGCGGAGAGAGAGGGAAAAGAAAAGAAGACGGAAAAGGAAGGGCAGGGAAGGAAGCGGGGCAGGCCCAAATCACAATCCCCAACAAAACGCCAACAACCAAACACAGACACACTCACCAACCACAAAAAACTCAGCGCTCTCCCGCGCAACCGCAGCACGCCCGCCCACGCACCCCAACACAACAACCCAACCACAAACACAAAACACACAAAAACAAAACCAAAAGCCACCCCCCAACCACAAAACCGCCCATCAAAACCACCAAAACCACAAACCCACCACACACCCAAAACACCCAAACAACACAACACAAAACCCCCACCCCCAACACAAAAACCACACACCAAACAACAAAACAACAAACCACAAAAACAAAAAACACCAACCAACCCCCCCCCCAAAACACACCCACCGTTAATGGTAGGCGAGGAGTGAGAGTGTTATGAGCGTAGATGTAAAAAATAGAAACAGTCACAAGTCACCAAACACATTTATACACCCCCAGCATGTGTATTGCGATCGCCCCGGAACAAACTACAGTGTTTTAGAATAAATTCACTATCACTTCTATTTCACACGGCCCATGTCTCCGTCACACAAACAAGTTTGATGTCGATATTCCGACTTATATACAACTCAAGGTTATCCATTTTATTATGCAACGATCTTTCATTAAAAAGAACTCCTTTTACATGACTAGCCGCAAGACCCGAATACACATTGTTAGACACTACGCCAGTCTTATCATATATTTGTGGAAAAACACTAACACAGTCACTAGTATTATGGTGGTCACTAATAATATCACAACCATCACCGGTAGGAGTTTCATCGTCTACAACTTCACCGCCGCTGACAATGTCATCACTTTCTTCAGAAGGAACCAGAGAGACATGACCAAATCCCTTAGGGGCTATACACACATCTGTTACTATTTCTTTGTTATTTACAAAAGAGTCAGAATTTACAAAACTATTACAAGTATTTACAGAATTACTATACAAAACATTACATGTTTGATCGCAAGTTCGCGAATAATTGCAGTTTTTAATCAAACTTGTACTTATTACGCCGTTGCGGTTACACCACTTTCGGTTCGATTTCCACTTCCATGCCGTAAATAAGCTGGGCGATTTTGAGCTCGACTAATGTCAACGATACGCATACCACGTAGCCGGATATTGGACTCGCCTGCCCTTCGGCTAGCAACATATTCATCATACACGCGTTTTCCTTTTCTTGTTCAGCTTTAGTTCGATCAGGTTTTACACTGACTTTTCGGAAGCGAGCGTCTCTACAACTACTGAGCTTCCAGACACAGGACAGAATTGATGTTGCTGAGCGAGCGTCATCAAAGGATATCTTTATTGCTTTGGGGCGCACAATGCCGCTGGGCGTAGTAACCTCTTTTCTCCAACACGAGATATGTGACTTAGTCGAAGATTATCGATATCGAGCTCCATTGCAGTCAGCAATTCGGAAACAATTCTTAGGTCTGCTATTGGTTCGCCCGTATTCGACTGCTGTGGCGACAAATTGAACAGCATCAGATTTTTACGTCGTCGCTCACAGTCCTTTAGTTCTGCAATAGGCTTTTCAACAGCAATATCAGCTACTTTCTGCACCATATCACTACCTGTTCCTATTGCGATACCATGGCTTGGCTGCTGTACAGTCGATTGCGCCGTCGAATTGATATTGCACTCAATGACTGTCATTTTTTCGGTCAGTGCCTTGATATGATTCTCTATTTCGTCGTCACAGCGTTGTTGACTGCGGTCGAAACCGGCATGGAACTGCACAACTATTGGGTATACAACTATTCTTGACAAAACCAAAATATATTACCGGGGTTTGTTACAATTTCTTTCGCCAATACTGGAGAAACAGAGACACTTCGAGCATTGAACTCGGAATTGCATTTTCCGCAAACAATATATGTGTCATTGAACTCTAATTGGTTTATCGACTTTCCACAGTCAAAGTTATGGCAATGCATTCCCCGAGTGCCAGCATCATCATTATTTAGAGATGTCCTCGTTAGACGTGAAGGCACTTTAGACATAGTAATGTTCAATTACAGTTCGTAATTAATTATACACAGTCTGAACTGAAAAACAACGTTGAGTTGTGGATATACCGAAAGACCTTGGCATACTCTGGCAGTGAATCTAAAAACAATTAACGTTGAGTTGCGAATATTCTTCACACCAGGGAGGAACCGGAATTCCGGTTTCGGCGAAAATCGTGTTCCGGTTGCGGTCCTGGCAAAGGGCAAAAACCACACCGGAACCGGAATTCCGGTTTAAAAATTTTGTTTGAAATTTTCTACGTTTTTTGCTTCGTCCTGTAATCCAAACATATGTAATATATATATATTATACAATAATCAATCTCCAATACAACCAAGCAAAAGAAAAGATTAACTAACCAATTTGTCGTGTGAAACGTAAGTAGGGCGCATAATTTGAGCAGGAATTTTTTATAATAACCTGCTGGAGTTTGTTAAATCAAAGCCAGGTCGATGCTTGTAGCAGTTATTTTACACATCCAGAAATCTGTGGGATACGTTTGAATTAAACAGTTCCAACTCGGTAACAGACTATGGCTTACGCAGAAGTACTTAGGTTATGCTTGGCTAACATAAATTGCGTCAAGCACACGCCAGTGCGCTTAAAAACTTGGTAAATCAGTCTAAATTGAAGTAAACGTTATCCGCAATGCAGCTAGAAACTGTTTTCTTGGCAATGAACTGTATTTATTGAAACTGTGCGAGCAACATCGATGGGGCAGATGCCCAGTGCTGGTCAGCACTAAAAGTCAAGAAAAACTGTTACCGACAATACCAGCGTAGTCGTACCCTTGCATCATGGCGCAGATTCCAAGCGGCGTCGCAGGAGGCTTTTGAA